>CABHPP010139894.1:0-23256 GCA_902168425.1 Peromyscus attwateri | reverse complement strand
AGTGGCATCACATTATTTGGATTCAAAGTGTCCACCTCTCCATGGCCACGTGATCAAGACCTTTGTTCTCTCTGGTCGCATTGCTCCTTTTCTAGTTCCTCAACTATGCACGACTCTTTCCTGGTTCTGGAGCACTACTAATCTACACTACCAACCCTTTCATGACATCTCAAAGAAACTAACTCTGAACCCTGCATAATACTGTAGCCCATTGAAAAACACTCCTCTACAGTTCCACGTGATTTTAAAACTTATATTCAGTTATATAGATTTTACTTTTATCTTCAGCTTCAGCCCACAATAAGGCCTGAGAGAAAATTTATAGAATGCTTGTTCACTGACAGCCCTACATAATATCCTGGCAATGAATACAGTCTTAATTAATTCCTGTTGAAAGTTTACCGAGTGAAGAATGCCTTCCTTATAGCTAGAAAATGAAACATGTGATTTCAAATGGCTTGAGGAGGAAAAAGAGTGCAAGAAAGAAACAACACAGCGTGGGAGGATACAGAAAAGAAGATTCAATGGGCAATGCGTTAAAATGAGTGATGACTTTAAGATATTATAGACACATGCTTACTTTAGAACATGATGAGATGAAAACAGGTCAATAAACATGTTAAGCAGTATCTAAATACTTTAGATTCTGAGGAAGATCATTCAGAGTCAACAAATATAAAATGTGTGTGATTCAGAGAGGTGCGTGCATATGTGTGTGTGCTTGTGTGCCTGTGCATGTGTATGTGTGTGTACATGTGTGTGTGTGTGTGTGTGTTTGTATGTATGCATGTGTGTGTGTGTGGTGTGGGGTGTGTGTGTGTCTGTGTGTCTGTGTGAGCTTTTCTAGGAATCTGAAAGTAGTTTTCCACTGGAACTTCACAGATAGTACACACACCATTTCCTCTGCTTCAGTTCCTCCTCCATCCATTCCACTATTATTTTCCCCAAATTTCATGTGTTCTTTTAAAATATTTTTTCATATAATATAGTTTCATCATATTCTTTACCCTCCCCCAACTTCTCCCAGATGCTCCCTATTGCTTTACCCACCCAATTGCATGCTCTTTAACTCTTTCTGTTGGGAATAATAGATGTCTATATGCAGAAGAATAAAAGCAGACCCATATCCATCACCCTGAAAAAAATATCTCCAAGTAGATCAAAGACCTCAATTTGAAACCTGAAGCACTAAAACTGCTAGTTGAAAATATCGTAAGTAACACATAAGATATAGGGGTAAGAAAAAGACTTTCTGAACAGAACTCCACTTGCCAAGAATCAAGGTAAACTAACGACAACTGGGACCTATCTGAACAGCTAAGGAAAATCAATTGAGTGAAGAAACCCACAGGCTGGGAGAGAATCTTTGCCAGCTATATATCTGTTAGAGGAGTAATATCCAGGATATACAAAGAACTCAAGAAAACAAAGAGTCAATAAAACAAATGACCCAATTAAATGTGGGTTAGAGATCTAAGGAGAGAGTTCTCAACAGGAGACATGAAAATAGCTAAGAAATATCTCAAAAACCATTCATTATCCTTATCAATTAGGGAAAATGCAAGTGTAAACAACTTTGAGATTTCACGTCACCCTAGTTAGAATGGCCAAGATCAACAAAATAGCTGGTGAGAAATGCTGGTGAGGTTGTGGAAAAAAGAGAAAACTTCATTAATTATTTATGAAAATGAAAATTGGTATAGCCACTCTGGAAATAAGTATGGAGAACACTCAAAACTCTACAACAAAAAAACCTGCCATATGACCCCACTATACTACTCCTTGGCATATACCCAAAGGACTGGACATCCTATTCCACATCCTACTGCATGCTCAGCAATGTTCATTGCTTCTCAATTCACAATAGCCAAGAAACTGAAACAACTTAATGTCCTTCATCCAATGAGTGGATAATGAAAATGTGGTACAGATACACAATAGGATACTATTCAGTTGTAAAGAAAAATGAAATCATGAAATTTTAGGTATATGGATTGAGCTAGAAAAGATTATATTGAGTGAGGTAACTTAGACCAAGAAGAGTAAATGTTGCATGTTCTCTCTTATCTATGATTTCTAGCTCCAAATTCTCATACGTAAGTATACAGCATGGAGTGAGCACAAAACTCAGGCAAGTATAAAGGGACCATAGGTGATGGTGAGGACAACAGCAGGATACAGATGATGTGAGGTGTCAAATGAAAAAACGTGAGGGGATCCAACTGGGAAGAGCGTGGGTATCAGAACTGGGGGAGGGGCAAATAGCACCAAGCTTTTCCATAAGACCTCAAGTAATCATATTATTTCTATTTAATTATGTTATCCACAATACTTCTAAAGGTATGTACACACACACACAGATACACACACAGACACACACACACACACACACACACACACACACACACACAGACAGTGCACTCCACAAGAACCATATTCTAACAAGAGCCCCAGTTACAAACATGAAAAATCTTTCTAAGATTAGGACAGGGGAGTCCAAGTGGCTGACAAAACAGCACGAATTATTGATATAGACCTGAGTTGCCTCTCGGGAATTGGGAGTGGGCCCCCATTGTTGAAGACACTACACACTTAGGACATAAGACTCAGATGTTTCCTGCTGGATCTGATTTTCACACCTCCTTCCTGCATTCTGGCTTCCATGGTTACAGGAAATTCTGAGCAAGCTACCAAGGGAGCAATTAAACATTCCTACCCAGCTGCATCACCTATGAACCACAATAATCACAAGCATGACAAGATATACAATACAGATGTCCTAGTTGGGACCAATCACTCACAGTCTTGTGTTTGTGGAGTTGACCAGTAGTGGGGCTCTGTGTTAATTGCTGTCTACTGCTAACAATAAGCTTTTTTGATGAGGGTTGAGAGATTCACTAATCTATGGGCTTACTGGTTTATTTATAAGTAAGAAACACTTCCATTAGGTCACCTCTGAAATTTGACTTTAGAGCATCAATGTTATCTACAATAAATGCAACAGTTTAAACATTTTGAAATATTTCAAATATCTTGAAAGTTAAATAATGTTAATAGCCAATGTTTTATTATTTCATTACTATCTTTTTTTTTTTTTTTTTTTTTTTTTGGTTTTTCGAGACAGGGTTTCTCTTTTTAGCTTTGCGCCTTTCCTGGAACTCATTTTGTAGACCAGGCTGGCCTTGAACTCACAGAGATCCGCGGGCCTCTGCCTCCCGAGTGCTGGGATTAAAGGCGTGCGCCACCACCGCCCGGCCTATTTCATTACTATCTTAAATTGTGCTTTGTTTTCACGGTTACATTTCACGCTAATATGAAAATTCATGAGATATGTTAAGAGACATATGCTACTAGCTGGCTCTGAAGACAGTGATCTAAACATTCACATCAGTTTTCCATGTGTTCATGCTTTACAACTTGGATTGATACCTAATTTTGTGATCTTCATGCAAACAGAGCTGAAAATATATGGAAAACAACACATTTTTATTATGACTTACTTATAGATCTTTAAAACTGGTCATTTTGAGTTTTGAATTTTGTCATACTCAAAGGACTATTTCATCTATTATAGTAAGGTCTTGTTAATTTTAGCTCATTAGGTGTTTGGCCATCTGTGATTGGCTGAAGTTTAGCTACTGTGACTGGTTCTTGTCTAGCTAGTTTGTACATTGTTACCATGTAGCTCATGGCATAGGTTGTGGAGAAATGGAGTCAGCCTTGGGCCAAATGTAAATTAACAGTACATATGTATTATGCTTGTGATTCCTCAATAAAAACGCATTTTTAATAAACTAAAAAATTAATTTAATGTTTTACAAAGGAAAAAGAGAAACTAAAGTTTTATTTTCCTAATAGAGAAATCTTTCATTCTAAGAATTGCATTTTAATTACAGAGTAATCTGAAATCTGTTTTAAACTTGGGCTTGCTCAAAATATGATCTAAAAAAATTGATGTACAGCATTACACAATGCATTTTCTACCTTCAAGAGTGTACTCTAAAGAGCAAGGTCACTCTGATAGCATACCACATTTACCAGTGTTTTCTAGGAAGAGAAGCAATCTTATCAGGTGGAACCCAACAAATGACAGCTTGCATGTGACTCTTGAACTTCATTATGACTGACATCTAAGAACTCTGTCTTCAACCCCAAGGACAAAACACAGTGTAAAACCGAACCATAGTCAAGACTTATAGATATTCTATTTTGTGTACCTTCAAGATTTTACACTTTCATTATTTTTGAGAAAAACATGAATGATATCATTTCCTTTTAAAGAATAACAAATATTTATATACACTGAAAAAATGCTCAAGGAAGATCAATATTATGGCCTAATGCTATTTATATCTAAACATACCAAAATATCTTGGATGCCTAAAATTATTTACAACATAATAAAAACATTATTTGTAATATTTTCTATATTTTTTAAATATCAAAGATAGTAATTGTATGTAAAAGAATACATCCATTATTATTGAAAACCAGTTTGTCTAATTTAAATTTAAAATGTATATATTAAAATTATTCAAACAAGCATCTCATAACATTGGTGCTTTTAGTTGCCTTTGATAGGTAGATTTTTCCAAAGGTGAGAAATTATATAAAGTATTTAAACAAACATTGGCTATTAAAAAGTCTTTATCATACAGAATATAATAGAAAATGTTTATGATACAAAACATCTTATAGACATGTATACTCCTCAATCATAAAAATCAACATTGTAATTTTCAACTTGGTAAAATCTAGATAAATTTGAATTTTATAAGCAATAATTTAACAAATATATAGATGAATAAATGAACATAATAATCAAATAGTTCTAATTTAATATTTATTAGAAAAATATTAAACAACAAAATTAGCATTGAAGATGTTATATAAAGAAAAAGATGTAGTATGTCAAAATCCTAGTATATATTCAACATATAAAAACATATTTTGAAGTTTGCAAAACAGTGTGATAATCAACTGACCACAATTTATAAGCAAGGAAATTTAGAAGCTCAATTATAATGGTAACAGTTATTCTCAGGTCACTTAATACAATTCCAATACAAATACCAGTGACTTCATTTTTCCTGGAGTAAGAAGTAAGTGTAAAATTCATCCTGAAGGAAATTAAAAAATAGCCAAAAACATTCAAAGAAATCCAACAATGAAGCCACATTGGCAACAAAAGAAATACTAAAGACAATAAACTGCAATACTTAAATGATGTTACACATGAAGGACTTAAGAATAATAATAATAAAGCAGTCTAAAAAGTCTGACATCCAGAGTACATATGAATTTGGTATCTCTTTATAATAAAGATACTATTAGATGATAGTTTGGAATGAAAGGATGAATTTTCTTGGGATGTTAAAAGATGCTTCATTCCAGTCATGGTAGCAAAAACACCTACATTTGATGTGAATTTAGCAACTAAATATGAAGTCAAAATTTAAATACCTAATGGAGAAATTGCTAATAAACATGATGAACAGTGAAAAATTCTTTACCAATTAGAAAAATAATAAACCATTCCCCGAAGGAGAGAAATCACATATGTGAATACACAGAGTTTTGATTTTGCATACAACAGAAGGAAACAGCACTAAGAGGTGACCACTAATGATGTAGAAAGAAAAGTAAATATCCTGCAGGAAAAACTGAGCTAGGGAATTGAAGAGGCCATTCATAAAATGCCTCTCAGGTGCAAGTTAATGACTGGAACTTGTTGGACATTTGCCTAACAATAATTAGCAAGTTAAAATAATATTTTTAAAAATAAAACCACACAGATTTAAGTAATAGCATCAATCAGTGTTGGAACATGTGAAGGTGGCACCTTTATACCAGAAGTAAGAGTTTGCATTAGAATAGGAATTTTGTAAAACAATTTGCCAAAAAGGCTATTTTGAACAGATTTTAAAAGGGAGAAAATTCTATTTTATGTAATAACATGGATAAGAATATGAAGTGAAATAATCCAGTGTCAGGAACAGAGATACTCTATGATTTCTCTTACCTAAAAATAGCCAGACTTTTAAAAGCAAGGAACAGAATGGCCACTGCCAGGTGCTGGGAGGAAGGAGAAATGTGGACTCATATAGTTCATCAGTTGTGTCCTACATCACACCCATAGTTAAAACCCATATGGCCAACATGGCATTGTGCATTTGAAATGCACATACACTCGCATGAAAGCTTTGAAAGTAATGTGTGTTTACTACCTTGATTTTATGATTGTGTGGTATTAGTGGCATGGTGTGTGCTGATATTCAACCTAGACTATGCATTTACGATAGGGAATCTCTACTTATATTATAAAAATATAAGTGAAAGATTATTAATCATACATTTATTTGTAATAAAACAATACCAAATGTGAAGTGATCACTATTTTTTAAATATTCAGAAAATAATATGAGATGAAGAGTTGAAGGAACACTTCATGCAAGGTTAGTTAGGATAGAAAATAGAATAACAACCTGGCAAAAGAGCATAACTATTTTTCTAATGTGAAAAATAGGATTATCATATGATCCAGCAAGTCTACTTTTGGGTACATACCTATAAAAATTGAATGTAAGCTCAGATATTTGCACCTCTGTGTTCTTAACATCAGTACCCCTAATTGACCTAAGGCAGAAATATGTCATTTGCATACTGGTGGATGAATACAGATGAATAGGAAAATACATACAATAGAGTATTATTCAGCCCCAAGTTAGAAAGGAAAATTTTGAGCACATATTACAATGTAAATAAACCTGGAAGATATTATATTAAATAAACAAACAAAAAAAGCCATTGAAAGTATAGTTACAATGACTCCATCTACATGAAGTAAAGTAATCAAAAAATCCCAGAGACTCACAGTAGAATGATGATTCTCAGGGATTTGCTTTAGAAAAGAATGAGGATTTATTGTTCAACTGCTGCAAAGTTTCAAGTCTATAGGATGAAAGTTTCTGAAAATGGATACTGTTATTGGGTCACAGAAATGTGGCTAGGCTTAATCCACAGAACCATGCACAAAAACTGCTTGGCCTGGTGGAACATGCCTGTAATCCACCACTATGGCCAAAGAGACTAAACGACCAAGAGTTTGAAGTAAACCTTAGTTATAGGAACCCTGCCTCAAAGAAAACCATAACAATATGGAAAGATGGCCCAGTGTGTAAATTGCTTACCATCTGAGCACAAGAACTTTAGTTCCAATATCCAGAACCCACAGGTGATAGTTTCTTTTCCAGTTTCTATAATAAAATCCTACCACAAAAGCAAATTAAGGGGGAAATTGTTTATTCTGGATCATAGCTCAGGGGTACAGTCCTATGTAGTGGGGAAGTCACATTTGCAAGATTCTGAAGCAGCTGGTCATGTCACATTAATGAATAAATGCTACTGCTCGATTCTCTTTCTCCATTTATACATTCACAGATCCAAATAGGGAATGATACCACCCACAGTGGGAAGGTCTTCCAAGCTCAATTAACACGATTATGAAAATACCCCACTGGCATTCTAAGGGGCCTGTGGTGGTTTGAAAGAAAATGGCCGCCAAAGGGAGTGGCATTATTTGGAGGTGTGGCCTTGTTGGAGTGGGAGTGGTTTTGTTGGAGGAAGTGTGCCACTGTGGAGGTGCTCTTTGAGGTCTCATATATGCTCAAGCCACGCCCAGTGAGACAGACCACTTCCTGTTGCTTGTAGGATCAAACATAGCAGCTCCTTCTACAGCACCATGTGTGCTGCACGCCACCATGCTCCTTACCATGATGATAATGGACTGAACCTCTGAACTGTAAGTTGCCACCTCAATGAAATGTTTTCCTTTATAAGAATTGCTGTGGTCATGTGTGTTTCTTCACAGCAATAGAAAGAAACCCTGTCTAAGACAGGGCCCATCTCTGAGGTGATTCTGGCCTATCACTGACAATTAATGCTAACCATAATACCTTGTAAAGCAGACAAATCAGTGAGCATCTGCATTCCCAGCACTCTGATGAGATGGAAGGAGACAGGAGAATCCCTGAAAGTTTAGAGGCCAATTAGCCAAGGTAACAATGGCAGACAAGAGGTCATGTGTCAAACCAAGTTGAAGGCAAGGACTGGCTCCTGACATTGTCATGAAAACTCTGTGTGTGCTGTGGCATATGTTGGCCTGCATTCACACACACACACACACACACACACACACATACACACACACACATCATATATACATATACAAAATAGATAAAATATGAATAAATTAATAAAATAAGATTATAATAGTAACTTTATATTACATGCACTTTGCCACAGTTTAAAAAAGAAAAAGGGAATCAACATAAATGTGTCATAAAATAAAATTAAAAACAACTGTGAACATTAAAAAAAATAAACATTTCTGTATTTTCTAAATTTGTCTGCAAATGCCCGCACTATAGAGATTCAGATATTTAAGTTAAATAAATGATGCCTGTCCTTTTCAAATGTAAGCTGATAGCTAAGCAGGCTTCCTTTGTGAATCTTGTCTGGTGGTGAGGCAGATGTTTCCTAGGTTGTGGCTGGCCCAGGGGAGCTACAATTTCACGGAGGCAAACTGCACATGGCTCTCTGGGTAAGTGTCTACTTGGTGTGGAGGGGCTGTCTCCAGACCACCAAAGATTTGAAACATGAAAGTTGGGACATATGTTTCATTTTCTCCTCCAGGGCAGCAAACGCATTTGTGGAAGTAGCTGTTCTCACTTATGAAATTTTGCCCTAGAGACTCAATCTGCATAGGAAAAATCAGTCTCAATCATGAGACACACCAATCTGCTGTGGTTACAATGCCTGGAAGGAAAATTTTGAAGCCTTTATAATTTTTAAGAATTCCCAAAGAGAGAAAAAAACAAATAAAAAGAGCTCTTGCTTTATTATCTGGTCAATTTTCTCAGCCTTATTTGCTAATAGAGATGGTGGTCCCTTATAATCAAATTTCATTTTCTATTCCATGACTTTATACAAAATCTATTTTAAATTCATATTATACTGGATAAAACACTATATCTGGTTTGTCTCTTTTTCCCATTTGACACCCAGCTGCATTTTTCAAAATGAGATTTTTATCATAGTTTCTCAAGAACAATTTGCAATTTTTAAAACCCTTTGAAAGAATAGACACTGTGAAACAAAGAAACATGAAGGTATTTGAAGAGAGCTAAATATACATTCTGACCAGCAATAAAACTTTCTATCAAAAATCTTAACACGGAAGAGTTTGAAAATAGTCTGTAGCAATTCGAATTATGAAGTAGGATTGCTAGAAACCCTCTCTCATTACAGCTCAAATAAATGTAAGGCATTTAATTTATGACCAGCATTTCACACATCACTATAGACTTTCTGTGATTTAACCCAAAGTAATGGCTGCATATTGGTGCACTCAGACCTTCCTCGGTTGTTATAAAAAGCATTACCAGATACAGTTTGTGATTTTTAACACAGAATGGAAAGTAGTATTTATTTTGCATGACAGAAAATCATCAGAGATAATGTAATGTAAGAAATGCAAAGTGGAATCTAATTTGCCTAGGTCAATTTCTTAAAAACTCACTTCTTTTACAATTCTTAATCATACTGACAAAAGGACCTTTGGAGCCACGTGATAATAGTTTTGAGAGATTTGGTGTAGTATTGTGTATGAGGAGACCAAAACTCTATAATGATGTGCTCCTATATCCCACTACAGATAGAAATATATGAAAGCAAAGAAAGAGAACAAACTGTCAGGAAAAAAATATTTCATTCAGTTGGGATGGTATGCCAAAAGAGGTGCTTTATACGTAGATTAAATCACACCCTCCCCCCTCCCGCCACACACACACACACACACACACACACACACACACACACACACACGAACTTGTATGTATGGATCAATTTCACCCAGAATCCATGAGTAAGGACATTTTGCTGTGATTCAGTCTCCCCATGTGAACAGATCCCCAGCTCCTTGTTGAGGACCCACAAAGGAAAGAAAACCTTGACTCTTTCATCTTGTTTGTCTGTGTGTTCTGAATGCTTACTATTCATATAAAAACAGTAGTCTAATTCTCAAATTCCTTATCATTTAAAGGTCATGGATATAATAAAAACTTTAGTGATGTCAATTTTAACAAACCCAGATTAAATCAATATTTACCAGGGATTCAAAAAATGGTAGGGGAATTGTGCCTTGGCTAACCCAGTATAATTTTTCCTACTGTAATCCTGAATTTACTACACTGTGGAGCTGTTCAAATTGTACCCCTTCCTATATGAATAATCGTTCCCATGTGTTAGATACAATAATGATTTGGAGGTATATTTTTAAAAACAGGCTTTGGAAAAGAATTTGGAGTTTAGAATTCACCAAGTGGATTGTTCTTCTTCTTTTTTATTCTTTCGTTTTAATGTGTATGGGTGTTTGCTTGCCTGTAAGTTTCTGCACCATGTGCATGCCCAGAGCCCTCAGAGGACAGGAGGGCTCAGATCCCTTGGAACTGAAATTAAAGTCAGCTGTGGGTTATCACATGGGTTCTGGGAACTGAATCCAGTTCCTCTACAAGAGCAACAAGAACGCTTAACTGCTGAGCCATCGCTCCATCCCAACACTAATGGTCTAATTCAGGCATAAGCACTAACATGAAGAATCATAGAAATACAGTTGAGATTTCAATAACATATTCTAGGAAATTTTTTATAGGTTCAGTTTCCTGTTATTTTCAAGATATGTTAGTATCTAGGGATCTGACCCAAAGAAAGGCTTAAGAGCCCTCTGGGGAGACATAGACTTGATCAAAAAGGCTTTTCCTGAAGTATTTCAGCTACTGGTCTTAAATTATTGTTTAACGCGCAACATTTTCCACAAGTTTAGATACCACGTAGGATCCTTTGTGCACACAGTTTAATACTTGTGTCTGGAAATCTATACTGAAAAGGCAGTTCCAGCATGTACAAGGCTTTCCCGAGGATGCCCGTATCAACTGAAGTGTGCCTTCTTTACATTGTCTCATAGCAATGAGCTTTCTATGTTCTCATAACAAATACTGAGGTTTCTCAGTGGAGGGGTTAGTAAAAGATGACAAGGGTAAGATTCACTAAACTGTGGCCTAGCCCACTTTCAAAAAAGAGTAGCAGAGCGGGCTGGAGTATAGCTCATCAGCGGATTGACTGATCATTTAGCATGCAGGAGCCCTGAAATATCCCAGCCATTGATGACATCCTCCCACAGTGGCTTTTTCCTTTTTATTTATTAAATTTTTAAATTTATTTCACATACCAACCACAGTTTCCCTCCCTCTTCTCCTCCTGTTGCCTCCCCCAACCCCTTTCTATCTCCACCCCATCCACTTCTCCTTCTCTCCATTCAGAAAGGGTAAGGCCTCCCATGGGAGTCAACAAAGCATGGCATATCAAGTTGAGGAAGGACTAAGCTCCTCCCCACTACATCAAGGCTGGGCAAGGCATCCCACCATAGGGAATAGGTTCCAAAAAGCCAGTTCATGTGCCAGGGACAAGTCCTGGTCCCACTGCTAGGGGCCCACAAACAGAACAAGCTACACAACTGTCACCCACATGCAGAGGGTCTAGGTCAGTCCATGCAGGCTCTCTGGCTGTCGGTCTAGGGTCCCTGAGCTCCCACAAGCTTGGGTCAGCTGTCTCTGTAGGTTTTCACCATCGCGATCTTGATCCCCCTCTTGCTAATATAATCCTTCCTCCCTCTATTCAGCTGGACTGTAGCTTTTTCTTATATGCTGTAAACGTTGAACATTTGCCTGACATTCTAGTTTAATCACATAAATAGTTTAAATTTTATTGTATTTGTTAGTGTGCGTGTGTGTGTGTGTGTGTGTGTGTGTGTGTGTATGTGTGTGTGTAGAGGTGTTCTTGCCTAATGCACATGTGGAGGAAAAAGAACAAGTTGTGGGAGCTGGTTCTCTCAGCATTATTGACTTTTTGATGTAGAAGTACTGTACAGATTGTTTAGGGTAAATCTATAACAAATGTGAAAAGGATTTGCAAAAAATCAACCTGATGGTCAGGATCAAAGAAGAGAGAGGTATTGTTCTCACTGCACTGGTTTATTTCAATTGGGAAACAGTGTTCACTCCATCATTTCTATAACTTACTGCTAAGATGAGTGGACATCAGAAATGTCCACTTCCATGCAGGTTCAGCTCTCTCTCTCTCTCTCTCTCTCTCTCTCTCTCTCTCTCTCTTCCTCTCTCCCTCTCTCTCACCTATCTATCTATCTATCTCCCTCTCTCCCTTCTTTCCTTTTTTTCTTCCTCCCTCTTCCTCATATCACTCCTTCTATTATCTATCCATCTTAATAGTCTCCTCATGAGTTCATCTGAAAATAAGTTCTCTGTTTTTTTTTCTTTTTCTCTATATTTCCCACTCATCCCTGACTACTTCTCTGAACTTGTTTGTCTGATGATACATCATGATGGTATGCATGAAAACTAGATTCATTATTGAACACCACTTGTCTCCATGTGTTTTGCTCTCTTTTTAAAGGACTTTTTTTTCTATATGCAGACACAGAAGTATTCAGAATCATCTGCAGTTATTTTTAATCCAAAGCTTATCTATTCACTTGTGTATCTCTCCAACTTTCTCCCCAGAGCAAGGTCTATTTCTGTTCCATATGCATATGGCTGGTCCTTTTGAGTACTATTTGAATTTTAACTTTATAGTTTCATTATATTATATTATTATAGTGTATTTATAACTTTATATTTGTAATTTGAATATTAACTTTCATATTGATTTCCCTACTTCTAGTCTCTTTCCTTTCTAAGGCATCTAAGGCATACAAAATTATTATAAAACACAATTAAATAATTTATGAGCATAATCTATGTATAAAAAAGAAAGTAAAGCCTTTGGTTATCATAAAATACTTGATCATGTCCATCAGAGTATAAGTGTTGATAACAAACAGCAGGTGACTCCACTGATAGACCCATCACCATTGTTATTTCTGTCTTAGTTTATATTTCTATAACAAATTGTCATAGTTTGATTTCATAATAACCATGTGTTTTGTATAGTTTTAAAGTCTAGGAAAATGCAAAATGCAAAGTTCAACATCTGACCCACAGACAGGAGAGAGGGAGAGAAAAAGAAAGAGGGGGTAGGGAGAGGAGAAAGAGAGACAGAGACAGAGAGAGAACAAGAAAGGGAGAAACTAGGCCTGGCATGGACTTTTGAAACTTCAAAGCCCACCTCCAGTTACAAACTTCCTCCAAAAAGGCTACACCTCCTAATCCTTCTAATCCTATCAAAGAGTTCTACTCCCTGGTAACTAAGCATTCAAATATATGAGCCTATATGGGCCATTCTCATTCAAGCCACCCCATTTCATTCTCTGGCCCCTATAGACTTGTACCTATACCTTAGGAATGCATTTAGTTCAAAAGTCATCATATTCTTTCACAGTCTCTACACTGCTTAAAAGTTCAAAGTCTCTTCTGAAACTCAAGGCGATCTTTTAACTAAAATCCCCTGTACAAATGAAAAATCAAAGAGCAGATCGCAAACTTTCCACACAATGGTATAGAATGTACATTACTATTACAAAAGGGAAGACAGGGAGCAGAGTGAGGAAACGCTGAACCAAAACAAATCCAAAGACCAGCGGGGCAAGCTCCAAATGTTGCATCTCCATGTCTGATGTTAAAGCTTTCTCCAGAACTCCAACTCCTTCCAGCTTTGTTGACTACAATATACTTCTTTCTCTCTCTTGGACTGGTTCCATACCCAGACTTCAGCTTTCCTTGACAGTTATCCCATGGCTCTGCCATTTCCTATATCTTGGCATCTCCAACACAATCCAGGCTCCACAGCTTCATACAATGGCTTTTGATCCTCCGTGCAGGGACACTCCTGACATGTCTTGTCTCTGGGGCTTTCCTTAGCCATGGAGGAAGATTTTAAAACCCCTTTCTTGTATTCTTGATTCTAAAGCCAGAACCAAAGCTGCCAAATTATACTACCTGGTGTGGCTAGAACCTTCTTCCCTTATTCAAATACATTTGCATCAGTTTTCTGTTTCAGGCTTCCTTCAGTGGTTAAGCTTTCCTTTAATTCCTTTTTACAAGTTGGAAGCTGGGTGGGGTGTTGCCCTGAGGTCACCACTCCCTTTATTCCATTTAACTTCCAGCTTTTTAGGAAACTATGTCCTTAAGCATTGTAGTTGGCTTCAACATTATATTTCCTGGTGCTCCTTTTATCCTTAAACTGCATATTTAATATTTTTCCTTGCTTAGCTTACTACTTTTCATTATAGATATGCATAAAGTGACCACCGGTAACCTCATGACACAGTCAATACTAGGGTTTCTTGAAATCTCCTCTTCCAATACCATTAACTGAAGTCTTCAATTTAGCCTCAGGCAGAATTTTTAGGACAAGAGCAAAAAACAGGCACATTCTTTGCCAAAATTTCACAAGAGTGGTCTCAAGGCCACTTACTAATATTCCCCTGCCCCAGAAGCTTCTTGAAATGGGCTCACATAGTTCAAATTGCCCTCAGAGCTGTCATCCATGCTCCTACTAGGATGGACCATTAAGCCCTGTTTAATGGTCAGGCCTGCCATAGCAATGTCTGACTCCTGGAACCAATTCCTGCCTTAGTCATTGTTATAAAGAAACACCATGACCAAAGTAACTCTTACAAAAGAAAGCATTTAATGGGAGGCTTGCTTACAGTTTCTGAGGTTAGCCCAGTATTATCACAGTGGGGAGCATGACGGCACCAAAGCAGACATGGTGCTGGAAAATAGCTGAGAGTTCAACAGGCAGTAGAAAGCAGGAGAAAGACTAGGTCTGGCATGGGCTTCTGAAACCTCAAAGCCTATCCCCTGTGACACATTTTTTTCAACAAGTCCACACCTGCTAATCCTTCTAATCCTATCAAATAGTTCAACTGTTTGGTGACTATGCATTCAAACACATGAGCCTATAGGGGCCATTTTCATTCAAAACACCACAGATAGTTTCTCACTGCATCCTTAATGGTCTCAAGCAGAGAGAAAGTGAAAGGCTTTTCTTCTAAGGTTCCTCATTCTATTCATGAGGTGCCACCCTCCTCCTCTAATTAACTATTTACCTCCCAATGGCCAGACCTTCTAGCATCTTCATATTAGGAGTTGGATAAATCCATTTATAGAACACAGACATTTAACCTTTAAATGTGTTTTTGTATGACTCCCTTTCACACTGAATAAAAGTGACCTACATATCAAGAGAGTATTATGTATTTTATATATGTGACTTGTTTTTTAAGTCATAAAATATATTCTGATTTTCACCTTTATTTGTAGTTGTCATGCTTTTAGGATGCTTGATATGCAAGTCCATGAGATAAACCCAGGTTCTAGCCAGTAGTTAGCTATGACATACTGGGAATCTGAATGAGCCATCTTATAAATGAATTCTGTTGGTCTGATCAATCATTTAGATGACTTTTGCACATCTAATACTTTGAAAGTAATCTCATAAATTACTATGAACCCAAATTATTAAATAATTTAACCCAGTAATTCCTGAACCACAGACACTATCCCATAGTTGTTTAATTGTTTTAACCAAATGAGTTTTAGAATAATGTTTACAGCTAAATGAAAAATCTAACAAGTCTTTTAATTTATAGAGAGAATGAAGAAGTTATGAAATAGCTGAATAAAAAAATCAAAACTTAGGTGATAAGAATGATTCACTGAAAGCACAAGCCATATAAAGCAGTTCACTAGGTGGGGAGATAAAGAAAAGCCATTTTGAAAGCATTACTTCAAAATAAAAGTCCAATGCAACAAAACATTAGGTTACATTATGCCCTAAATGGCTCATGTGTTTTCCACAAATGTCATAGATATTATCGAAACCCAGGTGTAACTGTAATTAAAAGGATCTGTCAAGTAACACATTTCTCTTGTTTGCAGGGTCATTGAACATCTGTTTTCAATGTGCAAAAATAAACAAAATGTAATTTAGAATCTGGCTGTATATTGGTAAAAACAACCCAACTCCTCTTTGTGAAAAATTGTTCCTAATGAGTTCCAAATGGAAAAATTTCCTTAAAAAATGTATCTGTATTTTATCAATTGTTGAAAATGAAAAGAAAAGCATGCGCTTTTAACATCTAAAATGCCAGGACATCTTAGCCTCTAATATATACATTTTGAATCGGACAATTCTTATTCCAGGGATCTTGCCTGTGTGTGGTAGGGTCCTCAGCAATATCCCAGGCATCAGACCCCCAGGTGCCGGGAGTGGTACTCCCAAAAATGTGAGGCTACGAATTATTTATAGAAAGTAACAAATGAGGCCAGGGTGGAAGACTAAATCACACATGGTGAGAAAGCAGCTATAGGTATAATTATACAAGGTAATTTAAATTATTGACTCAAAATAACATTTTTCAACAATAGCAATGTTCCCATCTGCTCTGAACCATTTCATTTTTAGGAATGAAATGCAAAGAAAATCTAGAACCTTCAGTTTGGATTTTTCTGATTAAACGGTTTGATACCATCTGCTATGGTTCTAAAAATCTGACAGATTGCCACAAACTGACAGTCTATGCTGCAAACCATCAGGAAAAAAGACTTTAGGTATGAGTCTGTGATAAAATCCTTATTGCAAAATATACAAAGAAAGTTTTATATTTTATAAACGTACACACATGCATACCCTCACCACTCACAGACACACACACACACACATGCTTTCTTACACATACACATATACACACTCTCTTTCTTACACATACATACACACACACACAGAGGGGATAGAGAGAGGGAGAGAAAGCATTCACTCATTCTCACCACTTTCTAGTCAGTGTCTGAAAGAACTGAAATTTTATTTAAGGAAGAAGAAAGTCAATGAATTAAGTTATGAGAATGATTAAAGTGAATAGTCCAAGGGCTCCCTATTGTTGAAATTTTCAAAAGTTGAGTAAACAATGGTCATCAATTAAATTAACCAAGTCTTGAGTAAGTTGAAGAAACTTTGTGAGTCTTCTACTTAGAAGCATTAAAGATATTTTTTGTGGCACTATTGTTTCCAGAAAATCAAGGGGATGGGTTTTTCTAGTATTAGGGATTTCTCTGCCATGTTATAAGGTATTGTGAAATTCTTTGATATAATGAATATTGAATGATATTCTTCCATTTTATGTGCTTAATTGGTAACTATTTTACTGGAGTTTTGAAAAAACAAAACAAAAACACACAAACAACAACAACAACAACAACAACAAATGTGCTATTTTGTTTTGTATGGGCCCCTGCAGAAACAGACATTCATACATCAATGTGAGCACACTTCATTTTCTGGTGAGGAAGCAGGGTATAAGGTTAAGAAAGAGAAAAGGAAGTCTTTGCCCTTGAGGAGATGGAAATGGGGGGTGGGCCGGGGGGAGGGGGGCAGGGCGGGAGGAGGGAGAAAGGGGGAATCTATGGCTGATATGTAAAGTTGAATTATATTGTAAAATAAAATAAAATAAATTCAAAAAAAAAATAAAAAAGAAAGAGAAAAGGAGACAGTCAATAATGCTTCCATAATTCATCCATGACTGGAAACGATTACAGTCTATTCCCACTAGGGAAATATTTAAAGCCAGTACAAATGCACAATTCAGGCATCCTGAGAACAGGCCTGTGAGAGTTAGCTATGTGGTTAACCAAGAAACCCTCACCTCTGTATAGGTAGCAGTGCTGTCAGAATTCTCTTTGTTAACCAGGTGTAGAGCTACAGCCTGGTTCTTTGCACTGGATCAGAAGCTAATGTTCCAGGAACTTTCCTAACTGTCTCATCGCTCATGAACGTTAAGAAGCCTGCATCTTCAAACAGCCCTGGCTTCGTTTTTATATCATTTGTATTATGGTTTTGAAACCCCTTTGGGGGCTGGGTATGATGGCTCACACCTGTAATCCCAGCCCTTTGGAAGCTGAGGAAGGGAGTGTGTTATGAGTCCCAGACCAGCCTAGACTACAGAGTCATGTCCTATTTCAAACAAACAAACAAACAAACAACAAGGACTATGGGAAGTCACACTCTAAGAGGGAACTCCACTCCCATCATGATTTGGAATATACCACCAACTCATAAATATTAACTATTAAAATTATTTAAATAGAAACTGAAGCCAGAAATTGGAGAGAGAATGAGGTGGTGAGGGGACAAGGAAGAAACTGGAAGATGGAAAGGGAAGGGAGAAAAAATATGTAGTTATATATTAATAAGTTTTAAAAGTCAAAAAATAGATTTCTTTTTTGTTTAAATGTGGGGTCTAATCTTCATATAAAAGACTGATATTTTCTTGGTAATGGATTCTTACACTAACATTTATTTTGGCACAAAATTTCACTAACTATTCTTTAGTTTGATTGCTGAGGCTTTGGGGCTTCTATATTTTGTCATGAATGACATTTTATTTTTACCCCCAACATAATATTTTTATTCATTATTTGGGAAGTCCATACAACTCACCCCTATCACACTCACTTCCCATTCTTCCCAAGTCCACCCTTCTACCCTTGTACCCCACACACAAAAAAAGAAAAGAAAAGAGAGGGAGAGGAAAAAAAATCAAGTCTAACACTCAGGAGGCAAAGAAAGGTGGATCTCTGTGAGTTCGAGGCCAGCCTTGTCTACAAAGCGAGTTCCAGGACAGCCAAGGCTGTTACACAGAAAAACCTTGTCTCAAAAAAAAAAAAAAAAAAAAAAAAAAAAAGTGCTGTCCGTGTACTCACTGAAGCATGATCAAACTCCCAATGGCCAGCCCCTTAAAGGAAACTGAATCTTCCCCAACCCCACCCCTCCACCCTCCACTAGAAGCCATCAACTGTGAAGAGTTACACTTCAACATCTTTATCACAATTTTTAAGGACTATCTTCCAACTTCCTGTATGGATGATTTCTTTTCCTTTTTTGTGGGGGTGGGGTGGAGGGTGGGGCGGGGATTGTCACAGAAGCCTTCAATGTCTCTCAGTCAAAAAACAGTTTTTCTCTAAGTATCTGCAACTCAGAATCTGATGGACTGCTACCCTATTCAGGTCAGCCTGCTCCAGTCTTCTCTCTATCTGCCTGTCTGTCTATCTATCTATCTATCTATCTATCTATCTACCTACCTATCATCTATCTATCTATCTATCTATCTATCTATCTATCTATATTTATATTTATATTAACTTCCGCTTTGCCAAATAAACTTTTGCATAAACTTTCCGCGTTTCTCAGCTGAATTCTTTCCTTTGAGAAAACAAGAATGTAGAAGAAAGCTCCAGCTGACAACAATTCCAGTGAGGAGCAGGATAGCTGAAATATTCCGCACCAGTCTTCCTTAGCTGTTCTTTGAGTTCTGCTCCAAGCAACACTAATTTCCTGACATTTGTAGCCTAGGGTGCAGCCAAGTTAAGCACTTCAGCAGCCAATGAAAGTTTTCAGAGAAGGTGACTACACACAGAGATTGGCAGTTAGCAGTCAATGATCTAGAGAACTAAATGGGCACTGATTAGGCACTGACAGCAGCTGCTACACTACACTTCATATTAAATAATAAATGCAATAGACCAAAAATATTAAGAGACTGTTGCCTTCTTGCATG
The DNA here is from genome assembly GCA_902168425.1 of Peromyscus attwateri. Classification (NCBI taxonomy): domain Eukaryota; kingdom Metazoa; phylum Chordata; class Mammalia; order Rodentia; family Cricetidae; genus Peromyscus; species Peromyscus attwateri. The sequence continues at coordinate 3,629 of CABHPP010139894.1, read as the reverse complement.
TTGTTATAGTTTGAACGTGGAATTTCTTTCAGAGATTGGCGGGTTGAACACTTGGTCCTCTAATGATGCTGTTTTGGGAGACTAAGGAAACTTGTAGACAAGAGCCTAGTTGACAGGAACAGGGAGGTGTTCATTATGTCTCAGCCCCTATTTGAGGGCTAGGAGTTCTGCTTCCTGTGTGTGGACATGTGAGCAAGTAGCTTCCTCCTCTTATGGCCATGTCAAGAGCTTGTAGTAATGCATTAGTGCCTCAAGATGAAACTGTGCCCTAAAATACATCCTCCCTCCCCCCCCCCCCCCCCCGCCCCCGTTACGTTACCTCTATAGAGTTCTCTGTTACAGTTCACAGAAAAGTAACTAGTAGAGATGTGCTCTTAGGGAGAATATTTACCTCTTCCTATAAAAACAATGTGCCTTTTAGGAGAATATAGATGAAATTAGAAATCAAAAATATGTTTTAATCATTTATTCATCACCAATACATAAGTCATATAACATATTCCAATTAGCAAATTGCTTAACATTGTTATGTGTCCTTTGGTTTCTGCAATAGCCCAAGCCCCACTGGTCAACCAGCCTCAGTTTCCCTATGAAGTTAATGACTGATTTTCAGTTCTATTTCAATTTTGACTCTTAAAACTTCCTTCCCTTCTTGTGATCTCATTCCTATTTTGATGATGACTACATTTTATTTCACAATTTTGGAAAGGGAAATATCCCATTAAGTAATGTTCCACAAAGTTTGAAACAGTCTATTTCATCTGCTTATCCCATCTTTCACCTGGATTTGACCTTCACTATTAATCTATTCTTCCACTATATTCATTCTCTTACTGCTTTATGTAACTTGTTATACCCTTATATCCTCCACATTCAGTGTATCTATGATCAACCATTAAAACCACACCATAACACATTTATATAGCTCATCTTTGTATCATGTCTACTTTCGCAGTCACAAAGACTGAGTGTACCGTGACCTCTGCTGAACTTCACATGCTGTCAGTATCGGCATACCAAGCATTGGTGGAAATAATAACAGACTAATTGTTCACTGTACAAAATAAGTCTCTAAAACTCAGATGTGCTCCTTGGCTAATTTATAATCTTTAATTCATCTTTCACTAAATCTTTAAGACTTTTTTTTTACTCCCCCTTGAATCTCATTTCCCATTTCAATTTAAAGTAATTTCTTTTAAACTGGTTTAGGCGTTGTGGAATAACTGCATAATTAATCCAACCCCCTTTTTCCTTCTCTTTCCAGAGAATAATTTGTTTGGCTAATTATTATCTTTTCTTTTGAATCTCCCATTGTTCCTTCTATAATAGATTATTCATCCTGTGCTCAAATGTCTTACTTCTTCAAACTCATTCTTTTCCCAGCCCTACACAGTGGCAGACAATGGCCCAACCAGGCAGAACTCACCAGAAACCCCTTCTCTCTTGTCTTCCTCCCTAACAGAAGCAAGCAAAGCAGAAATCTCAGCGGTGGGCAAATGGCTGTGGCCAATAAAGGCCTGCTAAAAGACCCTGGGGGGAGAAATTCCTTCATAAAACAGAAGAAGAAGCTTGGCTAGAGAGGTAACTTTGTCCTCTTGCCTCTTTCACTTTTTCTGCTGGGAACATGGTTACTAAGCTTGTCATACAGCAACTCTCTCATGATATGGTTTTTACCTTAGGAAAAAAACAGAAAGGAGACTCTAAAATTGCGATGAAGATGAAGCTAAGGGGAAGCTGAGAAGGCTATCTTGCAGCCACAGAACTCCCTCAGTTTCTCACTCAGACGTCTTGCTAAGAAAACGGCAATCACCTTTTGAAAACAAAGGAACAGACAGAACTTGCTGTAGTTTGAGTGTAGTAACTAACTTGTAGACTAATATGATATTAATGGGTCCCTTCTTTGATCTCTCTTCCTCCACCCCCAAAAGGCAGACATTAAAACATGACATAATCCATTGCAGGCATGGTATCACTATTCTCCTCAATCATTCACACTCAGCAAGTAGTGGTCAGGAGATAGTGTTCCTCAGACAAATTAGTACCAAAAAATACAGCGCTTGGCTCTACAGCTTCTACTGTTTGTATTAGACATGAACACTTGGCCTTAGTTATTTTCCTATTGCTGTACAAAACCATGTAACCAAGGAAACTTATAAAAGGAAGCATTTTATTTGGGGCTCAGGGTTCTGGAGGGTAGTAGAGTCCATGGGCATCAGGTTAGGAAGCATGAATGACAGCAGGAGGGTAGGCATGTTGTTGGAACATTAGCTGAGAGCTTACATCTGATCCACAATCACCAGGTAGAAAGAGAGGGGATCACTGGGAATGACATGAGTTTTAACCCTCAAAGCCCACTCCCAGTGACATACCTCATCCAACAAGGCCAGAATTCTTAACCCTTCCCAAATAGTTCTACCAACTGTGGGTGAGTGGGTGGGGGTCGGGGAGGTGGGGGGAAGCATTCAAATATATGTCTATGGAGGCCATTCTCATTCAAACCAACACACACTTCAAATTTAGAAAATTAAAGCTCTTTATTTTCTGGGATAATTTAAGAAATTGATAAGAGACAATGAAGTGATCTATGTTCCTGGATCCAACACTGTCAATCTCATGTTAGAGTTGTATAATGCCTGTGTTTAAAATTAAAGCAAAAAATTCAAGAAAGAAAAGACCACCTTTTGAGCAAATGCTTCTGAGAAAAGTGGATATCTACACAGGAAAACAGAAATAGTAGTGAACATTTAAATTAAGTAAAAATGTAAAATACAAAATGTCTAAATAATAACAGAAGAAAATCTAAATAACTTTAGGCATTGAACTCACTTTGAAGATACAACATTAAAGATAAAATCTGTGAAAGAAGTAACTGACAAACCTGACTTCATGAAAATAAGTTTCCTTCTTTGTGCTATCAAGATGATGCGAAGTCAACTTAGAGTAAAATATTTTCGAAGTACACGACTAATTGTTACCCACTGCTCTAGTCTGCTTTCTTTTCTGTGATAATCGTGATGGCCAAGCTTGGGAAAGAACGGGTTTGTTCGCTTGCATATCCCAGTTACAGTCAACCCTTAAGGGAAGTCAGAGCAAGAGCTCAAGCAGGACAAAGGAAGAACAGTGGAGGAAAGCTGTTTACTGGATCCTCAGCTTACTTTCTTGTATAACCCAAGACCATCCACCCAGGAGTGGTACCAGCACAGCAGGTTGTACTTTTCTATACCAATCATCAATCTATAAACTGTTCCATTCAAATTACCCACAGGGCAATCTGATGCAGCCGTTTCTTCAATTCCTTTTCCTTTCCTGTGACTCTAGTTTGTGTCAAGTTGACAGAAACTAACCAGTACACTCAGACTATATAAAACCTCTTAAAGCTCAATGAGGAAACAATTTAACCTTAAAATGGGCACAAATACATAAATTATATCTCACTAAAGCAAACACACAGATTTACAAATAAGCATGCAAAACATTTCTCAATATCATATGTTATCAGGGAAATTCAGATTAGAACAATGAGATATCAATACCCAATGATTAACAATCTGCTCATATCCAATAATAATTAAAGACAACACAAAATGCTAGTGAAGACATGCAACAAAAATACTTCATAGATGATAACA
>CABHPP010139893.1:31343-44367 GCA_902168425.1 Peromyscus attwateri | reverse complement strand
CCCCCCCCTTTAAAGTTTAAATTTATCTTACATTTGGTGTTGACAGTCATACCTTTGTGACTAGACAGGAACATTTGCCAGCACAGTCATTCCCCTGTGTGAAAGCTTGCACAGTTATCCCTCTGTGTGAAAGCTTGCACAGTTATTCCTGTGTGAAAGCTTGCACAGTTATCCCTGTGTGAAAGCTTGCACAGTCATCCCTCTGTGTGAAAGCTTGCACAGTCATCCCTCTGTGTGAAAGCTTGCACAGTTATCCCCCTGTGTGAAAGCTTGCACAGTTATTCCCCCTGTGTGAAAGCTTGCACAGTCATCCCTCTGTGTGAAAGCTTGCACAGTTATCCCTGTGTGAAAACTTGCACAGTTATCCCTGTGTGAAAGCTTGCACAATTATCCCTGTGTGAAAACTTGCACACTTATCCCTGTGTGAAAGCTTGCACAGTTATCCCTGTGTGAAAGCTTTGCTCCATCCAAGTGCCTTGTCATCTCATTTTCTGTTATGTCTCCCTTTTTCTTCTCACTTGTAGAAATGATTTTTCTAAACAATTATTGAGTGCCAGCCATATGTATTACATTGTTCTCCCCCTTTCTCTTCCCACTGGGCCTCCCATTTTTGGTTTGTTCCCACCCCTTGCCTTCTTTACCATCGGAGTAGTCACTGGAACAGATGGGCATATTTTAGTATCCGTTGGATACCAGAGAGGAACAGATTAGGTCCTGTGTTACAGTTTATGAAGGCTGATTTTGATATACTTCAGACTAACCAATTTACTAGGTAAACAACTGTCTTCTTGGGGACGAGATTCTAGGGATGAATCTTTAGGAATTAGCATGTGTAGGGGATTATTTTGACAAAACAAGTAGGGATGACAGGAACAGAAAGGAATAATTTGCTGAGACGAAGTTAATATGAAACACATGCTGCTTTGACTCTGCAACATTTCATCGAGGCAGATCTTTCTGTGCCCTGGGGATTCAGAGAGAAATGAAATGTGTGCCGTCGTTTGAGAACTGGCAGCTCTGGTAGGGAGTCAGACAAGTGTAGAAAACCAAAGGCAGCGTTTGTGATTAACACGTAGAGGAAGTCAGTGGAGGGCTCATGGTAGGCATGTACCAGGACAAGGACTGAGTCAGAACACAGCTGCTTAGAGACTGAAGGGACCCTCAAGGCTAGAAGTATGGGACAGAGTCATAGAGAACAGGGGTAGAAGGTGGTTGGCATTCCAGCTCCCTGTATGTGAGGAGGAGGAGGAGGAGGAGAAAGGTCAGGGCAGGGTTGAGGGTCAGAGGACCAGACCCTGCATGGGGAAGAAATTCAGAGGTTTGGCTGCCCTCAGAGGGCTATCTTTCTGCTCTCTCCTGTTTGTGGCAGTTACAAGTAATGTTTTGGAAAGTAAGAAGAAAGTACTCTGTGGTTCTAAGTGGTGACAGTTAGCTTTTCAGTTTTGTTACTTCTCAAATGCCAGCCAGTGCTTGGCAGTTGGAATAACGACCAGAAGTCTTTCCGAGTAATTAACTAGTAACCTGGAGAGCAATGACTCAGTTGTTCTGAGGCATATTCAAATCATCGATGTTTGACTCAGCTGTCACTCATTGGGCATGATGAGTGAATGACATGATAAGGCTGATTCAAAGTCTGGTTATGATATTCCTCAAAACATGTTCACGTTCTCCATGTAGTTAAGGACTGTATTTACCATAAATCCGTTGAGACAGTGCCAGTGTACTGTCCACTTGGAGAGCAGTATGCCTGAACTTATTAAAGAACACACAAGTAACAAACCATCCACAGAAATTGCATGATTGGTCAGTCCGTTGTCCATCGTCCTCCTCCTCCTCCTCCTCCTCCTCCTCCTCCTCCTCTTCTTCTTCTTCTTCTTCTTCTTCTTCTTCTTCTTCTTCTTCTTCTTTGAAACAAGGTCTCACTTCTCACTTGTAACATTGGCTGGCCTGGACCTTGCTATATATAGACCCAGTTAACCTGGAACTCCCAGAGACTCACCAATGTTGCCTCCCAAGAGCTGGGACCGAAGGTGTGCACCACCATACACATTTTCTACTCTTTCAGCAGTGTTGCTTAATTTTCCAAAGCTGACAGAAGTGAAAAGAAAGGATAAGAATTAGAAAAACAATTTAATAGTACAGAGTCCCTTATAAATGTGTGAACAAAAGTGGGTGTGAGCACATAAGAGATAGCCAGAGCTCTGAGAATTCATCAAGGCTGCTGTCAACCATCCTCATCACACCAAGCTCTTGTGAAATTCACTGTGCATTCTGAAAGACTATTTCAAGTTCAAAGCTGCACTTGAGGGATTCCAGCCAAAATATTTATATATTATATTATAATATATGCTCAGTAGACATTTATATAAAATATTTGTAGGCAAGTATCCCTAGTACTTTAACCAACAAGAAAAAAAGAGTTGAAGTAATATATACCACTGAGGTCCTAATCCTCAGTAAGGAATGCTGTGACCCAGACTTCAGGAGACTGATTTCTTTTCCAGTTCTTCCTGCTGTGTGTCTTTTATACATGTACTTGTATGTCTGCCCACAATTTAATCCATTGACATGATGTTTTCAGTATCATTTGTAGTTAATAGTTCTGTGGCCTGGTAAAAAACACTTAACAGAGAGAGTCATAGTGGACAAAAATGAGAGAACACACTCACTGTGTGTGTGTGTGTGTGTGTGATAGGAGAGTACAGGTATGTGCATGCCACGGCATATGTGGAGGCCAAATGACAACTTTGTGTGCTGGGTTTTGCTTCCACCCTGTTTGAGACAGGATGTTTTATTGTTCCCCACTTCCTGTGCCAGGCTTGCAGGCCCTAGAACTTCTGGGAATCCTCCTGCCTCCCATCTCTCTGTAACAGCACTGGAAATACAGAGACACATGACCACATCTGGCTATACATGGGTTCTGCGGATTTGAACGCAGAGTCTCATTCGCAGTGAACGCTTTATCTGATGAGCCATCTCTCTAACCCCGTAGTTCATTTTTAAGATAGAGAAGAAGTACCACGTATTGCAGAGCATAGTTAGGTTGGGGAGGAAATCCTGCTGATGGAAGGATTATGACATATTAAGATGGCACCTGACAATTTAAATAAATTATTTCAATTATAATTATTGTGTATATTATGCAATCGAGGCCAGATGTTCTGTTGTCCTAAAGGAGACAAACACGGATTCTCTGGAAAGCAGGATTTCTTAACTCAGCCTTTTACACTGTAGACAACAGCTAGGCCATGAGCTTCAGATGTGAGGGAAGTCCCCTGTCCCCTGGTGCACCATAGAGAAGAGTGTGGCAGGAATGCCTAGCTAGGTGCTTTCAGCTTGAACTTGCAGTCTACTGCTTTGCTTATCATATCCCAGCAATATTTACTTTCATAATAATACAGCCCAATGTCCTAGAAAATGTGCCATTAAGGATCTCTCAGCTCTTGTGTGGTATTAGCCAAAAGTGGGCTCCTTTCCTGTGCTTGCTTGACTTACATTTCCATATCCAGAAGGCCTGGACCAGGACTGTCCTTAGAGTTGTATTATTAATGTTGAGAGGTTTTTTTTTAATCAAAGAGTAATTTACATGCTCTCAAATACGCTTCTAAATCTGGTTCTAAATGTGAAATTAATCAGTGTTGACAGATGCACCACCAGAACACACTGCAGAATGTCTCAACCCCCTTAAAGTTCCCTTTTCCCGCCCTGCCAGTATGGAGTCTCACCTCGATGGGAAGCAGCCGTTGAGGGTTTCAGCTTTAGTTAGGATCTGAGCGTTCACTCTTAGAAGTGATGATATGTTGGAAAGCTGCCTCCCATAAGAATGTTTACATCTGGATATCCCTGTGAAGGATATTAAAAATAATTCAGAAGTACACATAGAGGCTGTGAGATGGCTCAGGAGGTGAACGTGTCAATCTGATGATCGAAGTTTGATCCCCAGAACCTGCTTACAAAAGCTAGGTGCGGTGACACACATCTATAACCCAGCACTCTTAGGAGGAGGTAGGAGGTGGAGACAAGAGGGGCTGGTTAGCCAGTCTAGCCAATCAGTGAGTGCCATATTCAATGAGTTACCCTGTCTCAATAAATAAATAAAACACTAAAACATGGAAAGAGATTGAAGACACCTAGCATCAGCCTCAAACCTACACATATGTACATGTGCACATACAAACATGTATAGACACGTACTACACATTCATACACACATAAAAGTATATTTAGAAAATAATCAGTTAATGTCAATTTAATAAGAATGATCAATAACAGTCATGGCTAAAGCCATATATCTTAGGACACTCCCAAGATCAGAGGAGCAGGGCCTCCCTGGGCCCCCTATCAGCCTCCCTGGGGTAACGCTACATCAGTCAAACCCTCTTTACATATCCATGCATACGCAGGTCTCTCTGTGCCTCCAGACTGCTGTAGAAAATGGTGGAATCTGTCCTTGAACTCATGATAACCAGAGGACACTGTGTCTCTCTTCTCTCTGCATTCCATGTTTGCAGCTAGAGACTTTTCCCTTCTTGATTTAGAACTGGTGTGATGTTCTTGAGAAATAACCATTAAGCTTGGAGTCGGCCACACAATGCAGAGAGAGGGGAGCCCGGGACAGAGGGCTACGTTGATTTCATTACTGCAGCACATGGGATAGGGAATGAAATCACACTGCTGTTGTAATTTATTCTCTTCATTAAAATAGAAAAGCATTCGACAAGCCATAAAATTCCCATCTGTACTCCCGGCAGGCTCTCACCATCTGAAACACACAGGCCTTCCCTCCTTGCCTTGAAAACCCAGAGGGCTGAATCATTTAGTATTATGGGCTGGCAGAATCCTAATAGTTAAGTTTGCAAAGCACTGGGTGCTCTCACCTGCTCCTTGAATGGCTGCATCCTTTTCCGAGCTATTGCTACCCTAGATTTAAATGTCACAGAGGACACGGGAGCTGGGTCTGAGACCTCTGCAGTACAGCACTGGGGGATGAATGGATGGATCTGCAGCCTGTGACGATTCTGTCACCTTCCAACCTAGTCACCTTGGAGAGGAAACAAAGGGCCTTTCATAGTATGGAAATGAAAATCAATCCCGAAACAGGGCACCGCTGACATTCTTACAACCCAAAGGACAGAGGCTTTTAACCCTGAGAAATTACCTCCCGAGGTGTGCAAACTCCATGGCACAGTCCAGGAAGAATTCACTGATTCCCCCTCACGTAGAAGCCAGTGCTTGGTTGGTATGTTAGGCACTGGAAATATGCAGTTCCATAAAGATGGCTTCAGAAGTAATTGCAAGTCCTTGTCTCATTTTTATCAAGCTATTCCTCTACTTGGAGAATACATATTCTGTGTTAATTTTTTATAAAGGCGTCTGATGAAAAATTTAAACAAACTCTTTTAGAGCAGGTCTTCTGTCAGATGTCATGTGAGGTCTGCATTTAGTAGGACAGTTATGTAAGGTCCTGTGTGTCATCTATCTCATAAGCAGGTCCTTACCATGACTTCCCTGGCTCTGTGAGAACTTCCTGTTGGTGATTTTTTTTTTCTGGAAGGGTTAACTTAAGAGTGATATGAAATGTTTAGTGATGTTACTCTTTTGAATCCCTGAGAAAAAAGATGGAATGGGTGCCCTTGTGGGGGTGTGGCAAAATGAAAGCTTCATATGGGAGTATAATTAGGTTTAGCTAATGAGAGATATAAACACAAACGTTACATACAGAGGGCTTTGGGGTATCACATTGGAGTCTTATAACCCTATACATAGGATCTTCAGACTCTCATAGAAGTTACACTTCTAGCACAAGGTCAGTTAGCTGCTATGCTGCTGAATTCTGAGTGGTTTCTTCCCTCTCCTCCTCCTCCCGCCTTTAACATGTCAACTGTGAAAAGTCAGGCCTGACCCTGCAGAAGCTCTGGCCAGGAATGGCCATTTCCCATTAGTGTGGCATCCCAGACTCCAGGAGAGAGACTGGCTGCATTTCTTTCCGGGTAGGGTCATTTGCATCAAGGTAAGAAAAGAGAGAAACTGGCTGGTCTCCGACAGGATTTCTAAGCACTGGGATTTAATACTTGGTCCAAAACTCAAGTGTATCTTGCCCTTGGCAGGAGAGGGACATGAGGAAGTCTGGCATAATCACGAAGATTAAATATGTGTGAAGTGGTCTCAGCAGCTCTCTGTGTCGCAGTCTATTTTTGCAATTATATTATTTATTTATTTATTTATTTATTTATTTATTTATTTATTTATTTTGTATTTATTTGTGTGTGTGTGTGTGTGTGTGTGTGTGTGTGTGTGTGTGTGTGTGTGTTTGTGTGTTTTACCTACATGTATGTCTGCATACCACTTGTGTGCCTGGTGCCAATAAAAGTCAGACACCCTCGGTCTAGAGTTACAGTTGCCTGTGAGCTGCCATGGGGACACTAAGAATCAAACCCAGGTCCTCTGCAAGAGCAGCCAGTACTCTTCACCACCAAGCCATTTCTCCAGTCTCCATGTGGCCGTTTCTTACTAGTATTGATGATTGTTACTGCTGTCACTATCTCTGATGTGTTGGAGATGTAGCATGGTTGTGAGGGTCAGTTTGGGGCTAGGTTCCTGGATTCTGCACGATCCTCACCTCCGCTGCTCACTGACTATAGGACCTGTGAGTTCAATTCCCATGTGGTACTTCATCTGCAAGATATAAACATCAGTAATTCTTCTTTCCCAGTGATGGGCTAGTTTTCTGAAATGATCAGCTATAAAGGACTTTGGAAGTTATCTGCTGTCCCATAAAGAGCATTGTTCAAGTTCAGTCTTGGCTGAAAATGTCATAGTCAAATTGATGAGTATCTTTTCTTTACTAACCCTGAGAGGTTATACTTAATTTATTTAGTGATGTTTGAGGATTGAGGTTTGGTTGAGTTTGTTTGGGTTTGGGTTTGGTTTGGCACAGAGTCTTGATGGAATAGCATAGGCTGGCCTTGGACTTGCAATTCTCCTGCCTCAGCCTGTCAGTGGTGAGTTGACAGTAATGATTTAACAAACCTATTCAGAAGATATTTTAAAATATTGGTCAGCTACATAAGAAATGATTTAAACAAGTGGCATATTTTTGTAACCTTACTCAATACTTTAAAAGCTGGGTGTTCTCTTTCAAGGATAACACACCTGCCTTTTGCTGCTCTGGAGGTACATTCTGCAACAAATATTTGGAAGTTGTTCTGTGGAAATAGTGATGTGGGTATTATCAAATTTTGACTAGTACAATTTAGAATTTGAGAGTGGCCCTCAAAATACATGGAGCCATGTCCTCTTCATGAGACCGTATCTTATACCACTTAGTCACTTGGGCACATTTTAAATATGTCAATACTTCAGTGTCTAGAAGCAGCTGGGTCCTTTTGAAGACTGTCTGGTCACATGAGAAATAGTCCATTTTCTTTCATTTTTCCTTCCAGTCTCTTCAGCAAATGTTTTAGCTTCTGTTCTGTAGGCACCATGCTGCTCTGCCCATGATGTTGGGAGACAGTGGTCAGTCAGTCCATACTTTCTTCCATTGGATTTTAAAGGTCTGTTTCTTGGGCCTTGAATGAAATACATAATCTCAATTTCACATTTGCATGTGTGGTGATTTTTTGTGAGTCCTCAGAGTAGCAGTAACTGCGCTGTGCTGTCTTTTCCAAAACATGTGGTAATTCCCATGGATTGGTTACTTCATGTTGTCCATGTTAATGTTGATGAAGATCTCCATCTCTCGTTACTGTGGGAAGTAGTTTGCATGGCGACTGTGTAGATTTTTAGCATCCTTGTTCTGTTTTTTATCTTTATTAATTTTTATTTCTGCCTGTATGCAGCTGCTTGTCTGTATGTGAACCACATGCGTGCAGTGACTTCAGAGGCCAATAGAGGGCATCAGAGCCCCCAGAACTGGAGTTATAAGCCATTGTGAGCCACCAAGTGGGAAGCTGGGAATTAAACCCCTGGTATACCCAAAGAGCAGAGACTTTTTAACCACAGAGCCATCCCTCCAGCCCCTTGTTTATTTTTCCAGGAAGTCATATATGTTTGTTCTCACTGGTTCTTGGGAGTGTCCTGTTTTACAACATTTCACATCACTTCGACAGCCTGAAATAATAAGCCATTGGGCCAAGATATATGAAGATGACCAGGCTTTGACGTTGTAACACGACATTGTCATCTATAAAATTTATACTATGATACTATGAACCTTGCAATTAATTAGAGAGAGAGAGAGAGAGAGAGAGAGATGCTATAGTTTGCTTTGACTTTGTGTGTGTGTGTGTGTGTGTGTGTGTGTGTGTGTGTGTGTGTGTAAATATGGGTGAACACATAACAACATGCTTGTGGAGGTCAGAAGACAACCTTGGGCATTGGTCCTTACCTGCCACCTTGTCCGAAACAGAGTCTCTTGCTGTTTGCCACTGCAGTTCCAGGCTGGCTTACTCACAAGCTTTCAGGGATGACTTCCTCTCTCAGCCTCTGCTCTTGCCACAGGAGAGCTGATGTTACGGAGGTGCTGCATCCAGCTTTGACATGGCTTCAGTGGCTTCAAACTCAGATCCTCATGTTTGTATATACCAAGTGCTTTTACCCATGGAGCCATTTTCCCAGCCCTCAAAATGGGTTAGGAAGTTTACTGTTTTGTATTGGGTCACATTCATCTCTACCTTGCGGTGCATGTGGCCCTCTGGACACAGGTTGGGGACACCTGTTCTTTAATCCCTCTCTCAAAGGGAATGCTTCCCTTTCCTCTAGATCTAGTAGGTTAGTAACAGTTTTAGAAACAGATCTGCTATTTTCACATAAACTTTCGATCCCCTTTGCGTGGCCTTTCTGCCTGCTTGACTGCCATTTGTGACACCTATGTTATACTCACTGTTTGGTCATATGATTCATGCTTTGTTTTCAGTTGTTCGGGGTTGGGCTCCCTTGAAGTGGTTACATCTTAAGGGATGATACTGTCTCCTATTCATTACTGGTCAGGGTCAACATATTTCTTTCTACTATAAATTTACTCCTAGGTCCTTTAAGCTTTCACACCAGGAATAAAAACTTCCTTGTACCCTTGGCCTTGCCATATGGTGAGAGTACGCGATAGATATTTAGGCCGGCAGTTGGGACTCTAGAGCAATCCTTCGTCTCCCCCCCCCTCCTCTCTCTCTCTCTCTCTCTCCCTTGGTCTCTTACTCCATTCCCATTTTCTTACCTTTCTTCAGACCCCCCACCTTGGTCAGAAAAGTGATGCACTCGTGAGGCATGTCCTTGGCTATAGGTGATGTAGTACACTGGGCTGACACGGGGTAAACCAAGGCACGTCTTTTTCCCAGCAAGCAGGCAGAGTGAAGGTAGCTAGCTGCCGACCAAGGGGCGGGAGTTCCTTGAAGTTGACGTCATCCCTTAGTGGTCTGGCTCCAGGTCTCAATCTACATTTCGGACAGAAGTAAAGCCCAGGGCTCTCTACTTCATTGCCTTTATCCAAAGGTGAGGAGGCCTCCCAGAAGCCAATAGCCAATCTGCTGTGTTTCTATGCCACTGACCAGAACTGTATCTAATAACTCATCCCCACCACAAGAGAAACTGGAAAAATTTAGTAATAATTCGTCCTTTTGTGCAAATAGTTTCCTGTTGGGTATCGGGAATATCCAGTGCATAATTAGAGGTTAAGTCCAAGATGCTCCTTTCATCCTGCCTATATCAAATGACCAGTTTGATATCCCTTCCGTGAAACCTTCTGAAAAGCTCACATGGAGTTCTCCATCGTGACCATAATGATCATGGAGTCACAGTCAACTAGACGCGTGCCTCCGTACCCAGGGGACATAGGTCAGTGGGGCTTGCTGAAAGGATGAATGGATGTGTGGCTGTGCCTCTTGTGAAGACTGCCAGAAGCCAGCTGCTGGAGGGAAGTGGAGAGTGCTGAATGAGGCAGTCTCCTGTCCACCTGGCACCCTGTTCCCATCCATGGGCATTCCCCTGATGAAATGTGAAACCACAACCCTGACCACTTGGATTCATTAAAGCACAGTGGGGAGCTTTGTGCCAAAGCCCTGCTGTCTCGTGTGTGCTGGGAAGATGTGGGTTTGGGGTGCTCAGCTTTCTGTCTTCTTAAGATTGGTATGTGTACTTTTAAATAGTCACAACCATTTGGTCATCATTGCTGTTGCTCTCAGCTCAGTATAATAATATGTATAATTCCTTCCTTCCTTCCTTCCTTCCTTCCTTTCTTTCTTTCTTTCTTTCTTTCTTTTATTTTATTTTATTTTATTTTGAGACAGGGTTTCTCTATGTAGCCCTGACTGTCCTGGAAAGCACTCTGTACAGCAGGCTGGCCTCAAAATCAGAGATCCACCTGCCTCTGTCTCCCAAGTGCTGGGATTAAAGGTGTGCACCACCACCACCCATCTTAATATATGCAATTCTTAGAGCGAGCAAAGCATTCCTTCAGAGGTGGTTTTCTTGGTTGCACATGACTGAAAACTCAATTTAAAACACAGCTTATACTTCTGGGGCTTTAGCCTAAGAAGACGTTTAAATGAGTATGAGAAGAGGTGTATGGGAAGCTTTAAGAGCCATGTTTTATTTAAGAAAAATTCTACTCTTCCCTAGGAGTTGGGTTGAGTAAGGGAACAGGACACTATGGAAGCACAAAAAATGATCACACCAGACATCATGTTGGCACAGAAATGTCACTGGGGTGTCAGGGGGGACCCTGCATGGTTCCTCTATGCTACCTTCTGGTTGGCAAAGATGGAATGATGCATGTGCACAGAAATGCTTACCAAAATAGTAGAGCGTGGCTATCACTTGATTCTTTTCTTTCCTCGTTTCCTGATGTTGTTTGATGTTTTAACCCATGTGTGTATATTCGTTTTATATTCAGAAGAAAAACCGTTTTCATGAGATTGGTTGTACAAATGTATGCTTTGGGCTCATGGAAGAATAGAATGGGGAATCCTGCGTGAAACCTCAGCTACTAGAACCTGAGTGTGATCTGCCTTGTCCTCCTTACATTGTGTTCAAGGGAGTGAGTTCAAGGATAAATGATAGTGGGGAACGTATTGTAACTAACGATCTTCAGACTTGCACTCCAGTATGTCTCTCATTGTTCCTCGAAACCTTAGCCCACTACAGTGAATGACAGTCAAGAGTGTGAACTCCTGGCACCCCTCTTCCTACTGAGTAAAGGGAGATGTGTGGTCACCAGGCTGATAGATGCGTTTAGGAAATGCTTTCAACCTCAAAGGCTAAGCAAAAGGTATTTTCTGCAAAGTTTTTGAGTGTAACTAAAAATTGAATTCATAAGTCTATTCCCTGAACAGTCTAGTGAATAAAGCATTTAGCTCAGAAATCTGGAAGAATTGATTTTTTTTTAAGAGTTCAAGGCCAGTCTGGTCTATAGAACGTGTTCCAGGACAGCCAAAGCTACACAGAGAAACCCTGTCTCAAAAAAAAAAAAAAAAAAAAAAAGGAAGGAAGGAAGAAAGAAAGAAAAGAAGAAAAAAAATTCCTCATTGAATTTCTGATTTCAAAGAATGAATATGACAGACACAGGTATGGGTATACCCAGGAGAGACAGTCATGACATGGGGTTTTGCTCTGTTTTCCTGTGGGTAACATGATTGTGAGTAGTGCAATTCCAATGGACACAAGTGCAAAATATATCAGAAAACATAAGGTCAGACCCCAGTTCTACCAAATACTGCCTAGCTTCCTATATAGGTAAAGAGGGCCCCACAAGGAAGATTGTAAAACACCAAGTCAGCCTTTTGGCTTGCATGTCAAATATGCCCGTATCACTCATCCTGTTGATAGAAGCCTCAGGTAAAGGAGTTTTCAGGCTTAAATAAAGATTTAAATATGTGTTAGCTCAAAAATTAGATCTATCTGGGCTCTGGTTCTTACTAGTTTACATGGGAGCATTTTCCATCCTCACTATTCTTGCCTAGAAAGAACCATTGATAATTTTATACAAATCCCAGCTTCTGAGATATGGCTATATCATACCTAGAAACTGCAAAACATAATTGAGTTTCTCTTTTTAGATAAAGGCTCTGCAATAGTAGACTGAAAGATTAAAGTGATTTTCATTCGAAAGGCGGTTCTATTGAACTTTCTGTAACTCTGGGTCTCCTTGGATCTCTTGCCGCTAAAAAAAGGAGTCAAGGATATTGTAGGTAGAATGCTTCATTTTCCCCCCGCATGGTGAGATGTATTTCGCACCTACTTTATTAAAAACAAAATGAAACAAATGTCATAGTCTTAGTTAAGTTTCTCCCTGCCTTAGTAGAGTACTCTGGTTCATCCAGCTCTCTAGAATAAAGCAGTAGATGTGGGTGAAGTTGGACCAACACTAAATCCCTTAAGATCTTCATCAGAACATGAATGCAGCAGTCATATTCCCCTCCCACACATGCATGCATGCAGAAAGTGGTGCACTGAGATTTGAAACTGCGATGTCAAAGCCCTCTGTCCGAGCTACTTCTTGTATTGGACAACTTAGGAATCTTAGACTTTTCCAGAAATAGCCAAATTATTATTCCATTGTCAGAGCTAAGAAGTTTGGAAAGAATTACTGATGTTAGGTCAGAGTTTTACAAATAAGTACTCAAGTCCTATTTAACTCCAGAGCCAGGAAAGCATAAGTCACATGAATAAAATGAAATCCAGAGGTTAAGAATGCAGGTCGTAGTCTGGGGAGATGGCTCAGCACAAGCAAAAGGGTTGGAGTTAGGGTCTCTAGCACCCACATAAATTCTGGGTGGATGTGGCAGCTAACCCACAATTCCAGCCTGGGATGAGGAGACAAGATCCCTGGGGCTGGCTACAAACACTAGCTATATTGGTGATATCTGGGTTTGATTGACCCTGCTTCATTGAATAAAGTGGAAGGTGAAAGAGAAGTTGAGGTAAATTCCCAACAACAACCTTGGGTCTCCACATAAGCACATGTGCATACCCACATACAGGAAAATTCTCTCTCTCTCTCTCTCTCTCTCTCTCTCTCTCTCTCTCTCTCTCT
>CABHPP010139893.1:0-31333 GCA_902168425.1 Peromyscus attwateri | reverse complement strand
TCTCTCTCTCTCTCTCTCTCTCTCTCTCTCTCTCTCTCTCTCTCTCTCTCTCTCTCTCTCTCTCTCTGTGTGTGTGTGTCTATATCTGTCTCTCTCTCTCTTTCTCTTTCTCTCTGTCTCTGTCTCCCTCCTTCTCTCAAGAAAAAGAAGAAAGAATACAGGCCATGATGTGGTTTGGTACATATTTGCAGTTAGAGGTTATCACACAGGAACCATTCTGACCATTGTTCTCATTAGAGCTTGTCCATGCTCCCCAACTGCTGAGGCTTCTGATGTCACCATGGCTCCATCAAACTTGACAAGCAGATGGTGCTTGTGGACAAAAAAAAGAGTAGTTTGAAGAGCTCTAGTAACCAGTGTCCCTCCCTCATGACCAATCACATTGACCCAACAAGCCTTCAATCGTCAGATGTTTAATAAGCACCTCCCTTGTCAGAGGCCCAAAGACACAGCAGTGAACAAGAGAGTGAGGCCTGTAAGGATGAGACTTACTTCTAGTGGAGAACAAACAAGTCAATGAGATACATTTGGGAACAAATGAGTGTTGTGGAGGTGGCCCTGTGTGCCTAAGGTGAAGAGAGAGTTTGACCAGGAGAATAGCTTTCCTTCCGGAAGAGATGGCATTTCCATTGTGATCTGAGTTACTAACTGGAGGACAGTATTTCTAACATCTCATCAAGCAGAGGGAGTAGATAGGGCAAAGACCCTTGGGATGGATTGAGACAAGAATGCCCTAGGCTCAGAAGGACCCAGGGGTCTAGGAGGGGAGTGGTATTGCTAAATGTAACCTAGCCAAAAGCGGGCATCATACTGTGATGGAGAAGGAGGACTTTTTTTTTTTTTAGGGAGGAAGGGATAGGTGTGGGGAAGAAGGGGTGTATGTAGTTTTGTGCAGTGTTCTGTGGTATCAATAGGATGTGGACTACTGACTTTGGAAATCATGGGTTGCTAGAGATCTTACTGGGCTGCTGTGAGAGAAGAGAGTGGGAAAGAATCACAAGACAGCATGCTTACACTTTTTTCCTATTTTCTGTATGTGACTATTTTCCCCAGATCTCTATCTGTGTACCACATATATGCCCAGTGCCCGTAGGGGGCCTAGATAGAGTGTTGTATCCATTGGAACTGGAGTTTAAATGGTTGTGAACATATGGATGTTGGGAGTTGAGCCTGGGTCTTCTGCAAGAGAGAGCAGCTGATGTTCTTAACTGCTGAGCCATCTCTACAGACTCATGCTGCGACATTTTATGACAAAGGAGAACAGATGAAAGAGCAAGGAACTGAAGTGATGTCAAGAAAGAGGATTCACTTGGGAGATGTTTTCTAAGCAGAGGAAAGATGGGTAGGGCATCTCTTCGATGGGAAATGTATTTAAAGATAGAGAAATTGATGCTGTGAAGGAGAGAAAGGATAATGGGAGAAGGAAGTTCTTGAGGTAGGAGAAGCCTGGATGGTGTAAGCAACTGATACTTACATGGAAGAGTGATCGTCAGTGAAAGCAGGGACATGCCTTCCATGACAGAAAGAGAAGAGTACCTAAAGCAGGTTCTAGGAGTTGTTGACTGGTCTGAAGATGAAATAGAACTCATCCCATCCTATGTGTCTTTCCCATGATGAGTGAGAGGCAGATGACAGTGAGTGATGGAGGCTGTGGAGAGTGAAGAGGGGGTTGGACATGATAACATTGTCTTCTTTGCACTGGAAAGCAAGTTCACTAGGGAATTTTCATAAAACCTTCTAACACTGTTGAGTACTCATTCAAGATTTGTGATAAATAATTGGAAGTGTCTTTGACCACCTACTTTTCTCTGAGATATTCCAACTGGCCAGATCCAAGTAGATTTGCTTGAACATATTCAGGGTGGTATGATTAATGACTAAGGCGAAACTATATAAAAGGAGTGATGTGGTGCTAGAAGGTAGAACAGAAGTCCAACAAGGAGGAAACTGAAGATATAGTAGAAGTGAAATGACGGGGGTGACTATATGCTTGAAGATCTGTGTAGAGTAAAGAATGATAACATGTGCACCAAGAGTAGAAATTGGGGTTGCTGTCTGATAGGCTCGTAATGTCTACTTTTGAGGTGCTGAGATAACTCTTGGATTGTGTGACTGAAGTGGATTGGGGAAAGTGTAGAAGTGAAAGAAGTCAAAGACGTAAGAGGAAGGACCCTTGAAGACATCAGCCATGACCTAAAGAAAGACGTTGCTCCAAGGGCTGCCATCACCAGTTACCAACAGTGGGAATGAAGATGCCTTTGAATGAACCAAATAACAAATAGTAATGAGTGGTGGTCTGGTGCTTTTTAAAGAGGGATGAATGCTAAATGGTTTGGAAACAGCAACATTTTGTCTGGAAAGTGCATGTGACAATGGATGACCCAAAGGTCAGCAGAGACTCTGGTCTGTATCATCCTTCTGACCATTTCTGTTGGCAGTGTATGCCTCTCGCTTCCTTCATGGGCTTCCACATTAGAGGCCAAGCATGTTTCCCTCCTCTTAATTTTTAGTTTTTTCTGTCAATATTGCTGGGCATTGGGTTATGGAATCTTTAAAGTCTGGGCTATGTCCAGGTCCTGTCTCAACATCCACTTTAAGTTATTCTGAAAAGCACCTTGAAATGCTGGTTTCTGTGTCTTCCACGTCCCTGTGGGGAGAAGTAGGAGAAGACAAAGGGAAGAAAGAGGAGGAAAGGGACCCACACTGTCCTCATTTTGATGCTTCCGTCTGAAATGTAGGACTTTCTTTGAGGTTTCCAGACAGCAAGGAGGTGCTAAGTTTAGTCACATTCAGAAAGGAGCCAAGAGGCAGGTGTCTGGAGTGGTTTGGAGCATCCCTGTCATCCGTGCTCAGAGGAATGTTGCACGTGCACCTTGGTGGTGAGCTTTAATATGTTCAGAAATCTTGAGGACAGAGTCTTCAGTGTTTTAGCCGCTTGTCTTTTCCTCACTATGGTCTTGACTTCAGGTCCCTCCCAGAGACTCAAAAAAAATAAAGGGGCTGTGGAAAGGGCCCTGTGGCACTCCAGGCTCCGTCCTACCCTGTGTCCTTCCTGAAAACCAGGCAAGGGTTATCCACCTGGCAGCTCACCAACCAAGTTCTAGGAGATCTGACACCCTCTTCTGGCGTCTGTGGACCTCTGCACTCATGGGCACATAACTCCCCCTATACATAATTTAAAATAAATATTTTTTAAAATAAAAATAGCTGTCTCTTTGTGCTGGTGGGGTTAGAAGTGAAGGCCTCCATGTCAGGCAAATGGTCTACCACTGAGTTGTGGAGAGAACCCAGTAATGTCGACTTCTGGTCAAGATTTTTCTTTAACTGAACTTCTTGTGTAGAGCATTTGGTTTTCACTTCTATAATTCCTTGAAAATCATGTTCCTTTAAGAATTATGAGTATTACATGTGGTAAAAGAAATCCCATCATTTTATTTTTCATTTTTAAAAACTCTTATGTGGTAGCCACAGCTGGAGCCTGTATCCTGTGAACTGAGACTCTTGCTGTGGGTTTTTACAAGACGGTTGGTCAGTGAGTTCCTAACAAGGAGGCTTGGTGAACATGGTCTCTTTCCAGAGGTCAGAAGTCAAGTAGCTGTAGGGCTTGGAGATGGCATCAAAGGTAGCCTTGGCAAAGTTGCCCAGGGTGGTAGTGCAGACTCTGGCTGATGTGTAGCAATCATCAGTACTGGCTATCAGCACCACCATCTGGGTACAGGAGCAGAGGCAATGTCAATACCTCTGGTGGGCAGAGATGAGATTCACTATCACAGAGTCATAGCAACCTGTCACCTTTCATGGAACAGTGTGGGGCTTGCCAATCTTTTTCTCCCAGTATCTTCTCTACACAGGGATGATGGGAAGCTTGGTCAAGATGATGGCCTGCAGGACAGCAGTGGCTACCTCCTTGGAGCACTTAACACCAAGATCAACATGACCATTGTAGTTCCCAGTAGTGACAAAAGTCTTGAACTTGATCTGTTGGTCAGCCTGAGTCTGCTTGTGCACTGGCAAGGTCTTTAGAACCTCATCCTTTAGGGATGCTCCTAGGAAAATGTCAACAATCTAGAATGATTTATTGGACAGAGAGAACAGGTAGATCTCCTCCAGGGACTTGATCTTCATGTTGTTGGCCAGGTGGCCCAGCTTGGTGATGGGGATCCACTCCCTGTTTTCAGCTTTACCTCCACAAGCCCTGAAGCCTCCACTAGCTCCATGGCCTTGACCATGACTCCAGCCCCTTTCACTGCTGGCAAATTCTCTGCACATGAAGCCAGAAGAGCTATTGTTCTAGAATCAGTCATGAAGAATTTCACACTCAGGCCTCTTTCCTTAATAGAGATATTGAACGTGGAATTCTTTTTTTCAGAAAACACAAAAACCATCAACATACTAGGTTATAACTCCAAAGGAAGAATGTTTTTTAATGTAAGATCCATAAACTAAGATTATTCATGGCCACAAATTCCTACTTTTTTTTTTATACAACCACATTTTCGAGGCGATGCTGAGGGGCCTCTTTTTTAGCTAGGATAAGAGCAAGAAATTAACATGAGACACTCTGCTTGTATTCCAGGCCTCTTCTTTAAGCAGTGTCTAGGCAAGAGCCAAGAAAACTAGGGCAAGGGCTATTTTTAAGGCATATTTTAAGTTCTTTATTTGGGGGATTAGCAAGCAAAATGGTGCGAAGATTTTCCTGCTGCGGTTGTTAATTCTACTTGATTTGGAAAGTGGTGCGAAAAAACAATATTGATTCTAGTTATTTCCTTTTAAGAACTTATCAAATCGTATCAAATAAATCCATTCCCACGCAGATTTGTGTTTGAAGGTAATACCATTGGAGTTTCACGGTGATTAAAAAAAAACAAAAACAATTTGCTACCTAGAAGAGCAAGGGAGAATAAAAAGATCTATCGTGTGTCTTTTCGAGACAGCTGTGATTCCAGTGAGTTAGCCACGGGGCCTGAAGTCCTCAGCCCTCCAGAGTTCTCGATTCTTCTCTCTCATTTCTTGCAACAAGTACATCCTCTGTCTTGGGGGAAGCGAGAAGAGCTCCGACCCCAACCCTGTGTTTTAATGGTCATGGAACAATTAACAATTCACAGAGCACGCTGGGGACACATCTAACTGACTGTATATCATAGGAGGTGGATGGGGCTGTAAAAGCGGCTGTTCCGGACCTTGCTACATGGTGACTGTTCTCTGTGGAGACAACCCTGCCTCCATGACATCATGGGCTGCACGTGGCCATGGAGATACAGAAGCCAAGCACAGCTCTTTGGTGCCGGTCACCGGCAGAACGCAGGGTGGTTACTATCCACATAGCTCTCCTGGTGTTATGGCTGATCCCTACCTACAGGGGACAATGACTAGGCCTGCTTTACTTACCCATGTAGGGAGAATGGCTTCAATGCTAGGGCAGAGGTTCATGGGTTGGGACCCCCGGTTTCTGAAGTTAACTTCCTTCTGAATCTCTGTCCCCCTGACCTTTATGTTCAGTGGTTGCTGACTGCTCCTTACCACCACCACCCCATCTTCTGAGAGGTATGATTCTGGTCTCACTCTGCCAGACTGGTGCAATGGGCCACAGATCTTCATCCCACACCGACTCTCAGACAACCCAGCAGCCTCCATGTGTATCAGTCACTTAACAAAACGGGGGATGAAGGGATGATGCCCTGTCACGAGGTCTGTGGATACTAAGTAATATGAGAATCCAAAGGAAGACAATGATATGGGCAAGGAACTTTACTCAGAGCTTCTTAAAGCAAATATTCTAAGAGCTACAGGACCACGGACTTTAGATCCGAGATGGGAAGTTACCACGTTTAACTCATTTGTTCATATTCTTTTTCTCTTCCCCCCTCCCCCCATCTTTCCTTCTGTCTCTACCGAGAGAGCCCAGTAGGAGTACTCTAACAAAAGCATGGTTTAACTTGCCCTCCAGGTATGCACAAAACAGCACAGTCCTGACCACACAGTGGGGTCTTAGAGATCTCACTAGACTCAGAAAAGTAAATGGTTCATTGGCTTATGCCTCCTGCTTGCCAATCGGTCCCACGTGCTCTTCTTTTGGAGCTGTGATGAGGAGAGGAAGAAGGCACACTCTGAGAGTGGAGTCA
The DNA here is from genome assembly GCA_902168425.1 of Peromyscus attwateri. Taxonomy (NCBI): domain Eukaryota; kingdom Metazoa; phylum Chordata; class Mammalia; order Rodentia; family Cricetidae; genus Peromyscus; species Peromyscus attwateri. The sequence goes on along the minus strand of CABHPP010139893.1, from coordinate 25,211 downwards.
CATCATCAGTGTGCCGCTCACTAATGACCTCGGAGTCCTGTACTTACTGAGGACTTGGCCTAGGCTTTCACCCACATGTGAAATCTTCCCTACCCGGTCCAGGGGTGCCGCTCGGCACATCGTCTCTGTCTTTCACCTTTGACCTTTCCTCTTTCCTTCCATTGCTCCCTCTCCCTTCCCATTTTTGCTCTCTCCACTCCTGTTCCTTCCTCTCTGCTCCTTTCTTCCTTCCAAAACCAAAGCTTTAGGTGGAACTTTATTATGAGAAATCTTTTTCAGGCTACTTTTAAAACATGCTACTAATTTTAATTCACAATTCAAATGAGCAGGAGGCAGGGAAATGCCCCTATGTACCTATATTTTATCTTTAAATGGTACACTTTGCATTTTAGATGCATTTTTGGAAGACCTTTAATGTGTTGTTAATTGGGTTTTTGCTTTCCTAACCCTTATCAGAAACTTTTAAAAGGCCAGAAACATGCCTTTCCACACATCCACCCACACTCCAGGACCATCCTGTGAGACCCTGGGTACCCTAACAGCTTGTCCTCTGCCCTCTGTGGCTGCTCAGTCCCCTTTAAGTTCCCTGGGTCTCATCCATCTTCTCTCAGGGCTTCAGTGGTCAGTAGCCACCCCCCCCACCCCACCCCCCTGATCTCAGCATACAGTTTCTTCCTGGAGCCCGAGGCATTGAGGGTCACCCAGAACTGAGCTGAGCACTTTGTCCTGGCCTGTAGTGTTATATGCCTTGGTAAGGGAACCTGGACTCGAATATGCAAACAAAGTGCCCTTTTATTTTTGCACCTCACGGAGGGACCTTCCCACACACTTCTGCCCCTGGATGGAGCGCTGTATGACTGCACCGGGGTGAAGAATTCTATATTGGGCAATCCTATGTCAAAATGAGTCCCATGAACACAGCAGATGTACATTCTGGGTGGCTGCCACCAGTGTGCATCTGGGGAGTTAGTTACTGGTTATTGGCAGATTTGGCGAAGGGGAATGGTGAGGACGGAGCAGCCAAGGGCTCCTCTTCTGTTTCTCTTTCTGATGATTGTTCCGGGGCAGAACCTTCTCAGTGTGAACCCTTCCATGGATCTCTCAGATTGAAATGTTTGTGGTCCTGCTTTTCCTCTGAGCCAGGAGATGTGGACTCTGCCTTGGCCATTAAATAAATTCAAATGGCTCATAGGAACATGGTTGAGGTCAGGCTTCTGTGCCCTCTGTGTGGCATTGTCTGGTTTTATACAAGTGACTTTTGGGATTTTTCTCTCTGAAACTCAGAAAGCAGCTTAAGGAATTGGAGCTAAATTATTCTTCCTGGAACCCAGCCAGGTCAGTAGCCCTGGTAAGCATGGAAGGGCACAGGGAACCCAAATGGGGATTGGGGTGCCATATCATCATCATCCTTATGCTTATCCAGATGGTGAACAAAGGGCCACTTAGACCTCAGGAAAATGCAGAAGTCCATGTCTCCTGTCTGCCATGGCCACTGGAGACCATGCTTGTACCTTACCTGGATAGCTCACACTGAAGTTTCCCTTCCTTTGTGCCTGCCTTTCCGTATCTTTGGTCATAATAAGACTGACATGTGGCCGGGCGGTGGTGGCACACGCCTTTAATCCCAGCACTCAGGAGGCAGAGCCAGGCAGATCTCTGTGAGTTCGAGACCAGCCTGGTCTACAGAGCGAGATCCAGGACAGGCACCAAAACTACACAGAGAAACCCTGTCTCGGAAAACAAACAAACAAACAAACAAAAGACTGACATGTGGTCACACCACCTTCCTTCCCATCCCCCTTCATTCATAATACCAGGTGTCTCCCACGTTGCTGGTGTAGGGAGCCGTGAGCAGCTGTGCATGGTCTGGAGGCTGCAGCACAGTCCTGGGAAGCCATGGCTCTTCGTGGCCATGTGGTTGTCCTTCCTTCTGGTCGTTCTTGGTCTCATACACCCTGTCCCTGCTTGTCCTAGCTCGCTTTCTATTTCTGTTTCTAGTCTGTTGCTATGATAAAGACCATGACCAAAAGCAACATTTGGAGAAAAGGATCACAGTCCATTATGGAGGGAGGCCAAGGCAGGAACGCAAGCAGGGCAGGAACCTGGAGGCAGGCACTGAAGCAGAGACCATGGAGGAACCCTGCTTACTGGTTTGCTCTCCGTGGCTTACTCAGCTTGCTTACTTACACCACCCAGGACCATCTGCCCAGGGGTGATGCCCTTAGTCAAGAAAATGCTCCACGCATTTCCCCAGAGGCAGTCTCTCAATTGAGGTGTCCTCTTCCCAGATGACTCTGGCTTGTGTCAAGCGGACAACCTACCAGCACACTGCGCTTAGATCATCGGGCCGTTCTCACAGGCCTGCATCCAGCCATCCTCTGAGCCCCAGCGTTAACAGCCTACACTCACACATGTTGGCATGCTCCCTGTTGTGCATATATAGCTAGGTATGTACACCATCCCCCTCTTGCCTTGGCCATTCCTAATCATCAATGACAAAGCATAACCCACCTTTGACCCCTTTTACCATAGTATTTTGTGTATAGTGAAGCCTACATCTAGCTAGTATTTTGTGTATAGTGAGCCCTACATCTAGCCCTTTGGGTGCCGCTCACATTGGAAACACATCAATAGTAAATCTCTTAGCTGTCAACTGTATGGTCTCCGCACTGTGGTGTTCTCTTCCATTCATTCCTAGGAAGATGGTCTGGGACTAGACCACGCCTCTTTCCCTCTTCCTCTTTCTTACCTGGTGTTTTCTTGCTCCGTTTCCCCTCCAATTCTCCACTTAGCTCTGAACATGAGGCTTGTCTAGAGACCCTCGCTGTTCAGAGGTTCCTCATATAATATCGGTGCAATCGAAGGCGGAACAGTATTGGTTAAGCATTCCACTTCTACCCTCGTCCCCACTCCAGCTCCAACGACAGCTATTTTTATAGCTTTCCCTCTATTTCTCTGTATTTGGGAAGAATGAAGGTGGCTTTTTAGCAGCCATTGGCATTCAGAGAGGAGTTATTTTGAGTCTGTCTTTATGAGAAGCACTGATGGTGAGCCAAGAGATAAGGACTGAGATTTTATGTAACGTGAATGATTTTTCTGTGATGCAAAAATGGTGGTTGTAGATGCTCTCCTTCATGGATGTGATTCCTGGGCTGTTGTCTTTAAGACGTCAAACAGCTCTCCCTGATTAACCTTTGCTCGTTACTATCGTGAGTATTTCTTTCAGTCGAGAGCTGCCTGCCAGAGCCCCAACACTGGAGGCCTTTGTACCCCTCCCAGAGTTGATGGGATCAAGTCTGTCTGCATGGATAGACATCTTGCAGAATGCAATCTGTTTTTCCAGTTTTTCTGGTTGAGTTCATGAGATCACGGCTTAAAGGAAAGGGCGAAGTTCAAGTAGAAGTGAGAGCCCTGTGGAACAGTGAGCAATCTGTACCCATCATGCCCTGCTCTTCTTGCCTTCAGGAAGCAGTTGTGAGGCTCAGCTGTGAGGGGTGCTGTTTACCCGCTCATGTGCTTCTCTCATGAGGCATCGTATTAGCACTTGCTCAGTGGTCCTAGAGCATGCCTTCCACAAGTTCAAGTTCATGCTGGGGCAGGAGAGAGATGGGAATCTATGGGGGAGATGTGTACAGTGCCTGAGTGTGTGTGTGTGTGTCTGTGTCTGTGTGTCTTTGTGTGTTTGTCTGTCTGTATGTCTGTGTGTGTGTGTGTGTCTTTGTGTGTTTGTCTGTATGTCTGTCTGTGTGTGTGTGTCTGTGTATATGTGCATGAGTGTGTGTATGTCTGTATATGTGTGTGTGTGTATTTGTATGTGTGTTTCTCTCTCTCTCTGTGTGTGTGTGTGTGTGTGTGTGTGTGTGTTGTATGGGCATGAGACATTGGGTGTCCTGCTTTATAATCACTTTATTTATGCCTTATTCCTTTGATAACTTTGTCTTTCACTGAACCTGAAATCTGCAGGTCTTTTGGCTAGGCTGGTTGGGAGCAAGCCCCAGTGATCCTCTTGTCTCCAGCCCACACAGCCAAATGCACAGCCACACCCAGCTTTTGGTGTAGATGCTGGGGCTTTGAACCCAGGTCCTCATGCTTGCACAGCGAATGCTCTTACCACTGAGCCACCTCTCCAGCCCTCCTCTGTCTTTTTAAGCTGGTGTCCACCAATTTACCATCTTTCACAAGTAATGAATATCTCACTTTCCGCTTTCATTGCTATGGACCCATCCTATGTCTGTCTGTGGACCAGGCACATTGGGTCTGTGTGGCCTGGATGAGTCTAATGTGGATTAGTTTCTTGTGTGGCTTTTGAAGTCTGCCCATCTTCTTTATGATGTAACTTTCTTGTAAAATAAAAAATATAACATCTCATGTGGGTAAAAAATTTTATATCAGTCCCTTCCTGCTGGGGCCTGGAAACTTCTAGATGCAGGGTCTCTATTCTGTAAGAAGCCCATCCTATGGAAGTGACTCAACCCTCTGACGTGAGTAACATGTTCTTATTTAACATCAAATGTAACACTTCTACATGGCAGACCAAAAAGTAAGGTTAAAAAAAGAACAAACCGGAAGAAGTATGTGCAACTGTTGAAAAGCCTGAGGCTCTGAAACATGAAATCCCTAGTCCTGAGTAATTTGTTAATGTGTTTCTGCGCTAGAGTGCAAACCCATGGCTGTCTGGATCCAGGGTGTCCTTCATCACTTTCTCCCTTGGCTGACAAATGCCAGTACTTCCAGAAACAGACAGTTAATAACTTTTTTCCCCTGTGTGTGAGAGAGACAGAGACAGACAGACAGACAGACACACATACACACACACACACACACACACACACAGAGAGAGAGAGAGAGAGAGAGAGAGAGAGAGAGAGAGAGAGAGAGAGAGAGATTGATTCTCAACTCACCTGTTAATGTCCTGCCTTTGTATATGGGCTCTCAGGATTCAAACTCAGATCCTCACACTGCTGTATCAAACACCTCTACCCACTTAGCCATCTTCCAGCCTACTTAATGACTGTGTGTGTGTGTGTGTGTGTGTGTGTGTGTGTGTGTTTGTGTCCAGGCATGGAGGTGTACTCCTTTAATCCCAGTACTCAGGAGACAGGGGCAGGTAGATCTCTATGAGTTTGAGGCCAGCTTGGCCTGCAGAGTGAGTTCCAGGACAGCCAAGGCTATACAGCGAAATGCCATGTCAAAAAGTCACACACACACACACACACACACACACACACACACACATACATACACACAATTATGTGTCTGGATATCTTGCCTGCACAATATATCTGTGCACCACATGTATGCCTGTTGCACATGGAGACCAGAAGATGACATTGGAGTCCCTGTTACTGGAGTTACAGATGATTGAGCTGCCGTGTGGATGCTGGGAACTGAACCCAGGACCTCTGGAAATGCAACCAGTGCTCTTCTCCCAGTGAGCTGTCTCTCCAGCCCCCAGTTAATGACTTTTAAAAGTTACTTCTGGGTTTTTGTTTCGGGTAACAGGTAAAACAGGAGCAAGAATAAACTGCCAGCCAGGGCCCCAGGTTTCTGCCACATCTTTGTTTCAAACTCACCCCACGACCCGGACTTGTAATGCGCTTCGTGGAATGTAAGATGTGAGAGTCATGTTTGAGTTTGCTTGGGAATACGTGTAAGCAAGATGGAAGAGCCTCCTTCAGCTCCTCCGAGATGTTGCAATACATCTTCAGCCCGATGGGAAGGAGGCTGGAGAGAATATTGACTCCTAAATCCAAGTGGGAAACATGGCTATACCCCAGGCGGCACTTCTAGAACAGGGCAAAGAAGCAAAGGAAAAATGTGGTGGTGTTCGAGGCCACCTCAGCCACCTCAGAACACACCTGGCCACGCTCAGGTTGCCTGAAAAGAAGCTGTAGTTGGAAGGAGGTGAACTTTGCCAAATGCTTACGGTAGTGGCTCCTGACAGCACCTCACCAGCAGGTCGCCACCACCTGGGAATAAAAATGCCCAATCAATGTTTTACCAAGGGAACCCCAGTGTGTGGGAAAGGATGACAGCCACTGGTTTAGGGAGCACCATCATTATTTAGGAATTACTCACAGATGGAGAGAGACAAGCAAAAGCAGCCAGTTTATACTTGTACCAACTCACCTTTCTGAACTTGAATAAACTGTCTATTCATTCAGCATTTACTGAGGGTTATGGCTTTTATTTATCTCATCGATACCAGAATTGTGCAGGATAATCTTGTCGTCCTTTTATAGACGCAGGAAGAGAAGTCCAGAAGCTGTTGGTGGCTGTTCTAACAATTCAGAATGACTACCTATTGTTCTAGTTAGGGTGTCTACTGATGTAATAAAACACTAGGACCGAAGCAACTTGAGGAAGAATGGATGTTAGGCTGACAACTCCTGACCTTCATTGAGAGAAGTCAGGACAGATCCTCAAGGCAGGACCCTGGATGCAAGGATGAAGCAGAGACCATGAAAAGAACGCCACTGACTGGCTTGCTCTTCATAGCTTGCTCACCTTGCTGTTTTATATATACCTGGACCACCTGCATAGGGGTAGCACCACCCCCAGTGGGTTGAGCCCTCCCGCATCCACCATTAATTAACAAAATGTCCTCACTGGCTTGCGCACAAGCAATATGATGGAGGTGCTTTCTCAATTGAGAATCCTCCTTACTGAGACTCAAGCTGTGTCAAGTTGACAAAAAAGGAACCATCACACCCCCCTTAGGGTCTGATCCATGTTTCGGGAGACAAACTCTAAGAATTAGACAAGATATCCAGTCCCAAAGAACTGCTCACGGTCAATCAGGACAGTTAACCAAGCAAAGAGAACACAACCTTCTTTGCAGGCAAATTTAATTTTTCCTCTCTAAATCGAATACCCTTCGTCCTGCCTGTGTTCATACTTACCTTCATGAAAACTCTACCAAACTGACATTTCCTTTGAGAAATATTCACACAAACCTTTCTATACTGGAGGTAGTTGCAGAGATTAAACGTGTATCCTGTGCAGAGTGATGGCCTCGGGACAGGGCATGAGTGGCTCTACCTGGAATCCATGAGACGTTTGAGCACCTGTTCGTTCGTGCGCAGGGAACTTGGGAACCACATGTGCCGGGTGTGCGGAGTGCTGCATTTGTTGTTGGAAGGAGCCAAAAAATAATAGATGGTCTCAAGCTGTTCAAAAGAACAGTCGTTATGAAACTAGGAGAGAACAAGAGAGGCTGGGCAGCCGGGCTAAGGAGCATGATGCAATAGGGATGGAGTCGGGGGTGAGGCCCCCGAGGGTCAGAGGGTAAATTCTCTGCAATTACACTCCCCAGCATTTTCCAGGAGAATAAGCCTCTATAACGAGTAAGTGGAGTTAGTTCCTCTGGCCTAGAGCAAGAAACACGAGACTCAGCTCACTGTGTGTGTGTGTGTGTGTGTGTGTGTGTGTGTGTGTGTGTGCGCGTGCGCGCGAGCGTGTCTTTGTGTACATATTTCCAAATTGTGAGTTGTTTAGTGCATGTGAATTTTTGGTCATAATTTCTTAGCAGATAGGTTCATTTTTCTTATAATAAGACACAGTCATCTCTTTCTTGGTGATTATCAATACATTAACCTCGACTAGTTCAGTGGGGGAAACTATCCCATAGGTTTTGATCGTAATCATTTCAAATATAAGAAAAATTTCACGTTTCACTCATTTCCACCCTTCCCCTGTTACTTTGCCTTGAATGATCTATTTGTGAGAAGTTACTGTACTGTGTAGATTGCAGCCTGTTGTTATGAGTTGCATGTATTTTTTTCTGTCTGTTCTCTCTTAACCTTTTCTGTAAGCTATATAAGAATGTCATATTTTTACATACACAAAACTATAGCTGTATTCAGTATGAATTTAGGATTTAGCCCTATTGGAATTCCCTGATTCAGGGCTAGAGAGATGGCTTAGTGGTTTAGAGCCCTGGCTGCTCTTCCAGAGGACCCAGGTTCGATTCCAGGCACCTACATGGCAGCTCAGAATTATCTGTGGCTCCAGTTCCAGGAGATCTAATACCCTCACAAAGACACACATGCAGACAAAACACAAATGCACCTAAAATAAAAGAGTTAAAAACAAAAAAGAATTCCCTAATTCAAAACTATGGAAATGTTCATGAATAGACTTTCTGGTTTTATTTTGTACTCAATTCTTAAAAAATAATTATTTGTGTTATTGTGTGTATGCATGTGTGTGTACCCACACATGCTACAGCACACGTGTAAGTGTAAGTCAAGTGATAATTCTGTGGAGTCCACTCTGTCTTTCATACGGACCCTGGGAATCAAACTCAGGTCTCTAGATTGGGTGATGCCTTTCCCTACTGGGCCGTCTCACTGGTCCCCACATAGCTTCCTTCCTCATGTGGGGCGGCCACAGGCAGTCACAAATTGCAGGCACAAACATTGCTGATGACTCCTCTCATCCCACTGACTGCAAATGCTAGTTCTGTCACTTATTAAACTCTCAATTTGGTGATTCAGTTATTTCTCAACTAAGGATCAGACCACCTGCCATTTCCCCAGATCAGTTCATGCAGTAAGATATTACATTTCTCAAAACATCTTCCCATGAACAATAGCTATTGCACTCTTTATAGGAAAGGTGTGAAATTCATTTGGAAAAGATATTTTGTCAAGAATAGGAGGTGATCTGGGAGAGAGCTTAGGGATGGAGTTTTGACTTGCAGGCTCAAGGACCTGGATTCCATCCTCAGCACAGGGCAGCATGTGATGGTGCATCCCTTTAATCCCAACACTCCGGGGATGGGCAGGGGCAGAGGCAGGGGCATCTCTGTGGTTTTGAGGTCAGCTAAGTTTACATAGTGAGTTCCAAGCCAGCCCAGAGTAAGACCCTGTCTCAAAACAAAACAGAAAACAAACAAATCAAAAATCTCCAAAACAAATACGTAAAACTGCACGTATATGTGACATATATGAACACAATATATCACATATGTGCCATATAGTATGTGTGTAGATATGCATTCATTCTGTATATATAATTTGTTGCTTTCAATAATGTATTCGCAAAGTGTTTAAATTCTATAGGGGACTAGGGAAGAGAATTTACTGGTAAATATGGATTAGATGAATTCATTCATATATTATGACTTTTCAGTCTCTACAATGTTAATATATCTTATTCAAATAAGGAAGTCATACACTTAAGTGTATATAACGCAACTATTTTGAAGTGAGAGCTTCAAAATAAAACCTAAGTCAAGCCCTAAGAATCTACACAAGGAAACTAAGCAAAAGAGGGAACGTCGAGTGTATAAACATTCTAATTATAGCACATATGCATCAGTGAGATGTCAGTGGCAAGTAACATTAAGAACCAGGAAGATGAATTGCTAGAAAGCAACTTACAAGGAAAATAGGAATTAGTAACGCCGTATGTCAACTAGTGTGTGTGTGTGTGTGTGTGTGTGTGTGTGTGTGTGTGTGTGTCCCCATGTCCATCCTGTGTGTACATTCTTGGGGAGAAAAAAAAAACAGAATAAATTGCATGAGAGAAAAGCTGAGCTGGGATGTTTTTGGATTCTTCTTTTCAGGGTGTTGGTTATGATAGCTTTCTGCTTCTGCGATAATAAAATAAATCACACCATAAATCTAATGTAATACCTGCTTTGAGGCAGGTTTGTGCAGACCAGCCCTGATGGGAGAACTGTGTCCTGGGATCAGCTGCTGAGTCAGTATTTTGAGCACCATGCAGGGAGGGGACAAAGCAGTGACATCAGCAGGCTTCTTTGTAGCAGACTGCCTTCAAAGGCCTCAGAGGTTCTGCTGGCCTTGGAGAAAGAGAAATTCCACACCTGTGTCTCTTTTCTAGTCTCTTTGAGCAAACATGACCCATTTCTTGAATTCCTTTCCCTCCCTTCCAGTTCATCAAATGTCTGTCTGTGGGTCCTTCTATGTCAGCAAAATAAGGAGCAACATGAGCACTGCTATCAAAGTGTTTTTCATTGATTATTTAAGTTAGCATCCAAAGCCATGGACTTCGCCATGGCCCTGCCATGAAAATATGTTCATTTATAGCTCCGTTTTCAATATTGTTAAGTGCCTAGTGAAATCTTGGGGCAATTTTGCAGCAACGTATTTGTTATTGAATTTTTTTTAAGGCTTTTTAAGGTTCTCCAATTTTGTTGAAAGATGTTTTCAGGGTGGTTAGTGGCAGCCTCTGAGGGAAGCATTCTTTAGAGTGAACTATGTCCATGGGAATCTGGTGGGGTGTGGAGTCCTTTGTCTCTCTGTAAGTCTTTGTTCCTCTAGCTCACCTGACATCTAGGAATGCTTGGGCTGGGGATGCAGTATGGTTAGGAGAGTGAGATGCCACCCACCAGTTCCCAGCACTTGAGAGAAGCAGAACAGATGATCCGAAGTTTACGGTCATCCTCAGCTACTTAGTGAGGTTGAAGCCAACCTGGGATATAAACCCTGCAAGACCCTGTCTAAAATATTAATATTATAATAATATTGGTACTCTCTGGGTCTCTGGCACTTAATAAACTGGCTTAATCACAGTCTTGGAGTTTTCTGGAGCAGTGAAAATATCTTTCTAGATGGCATTTGTCTTGGCTTCCTTGCAAAACGTGAAGTGTTTGTAGACATTAAATGCCCCTAAGTAGATCTCAGGTGACTTTCAGTGGCTCATCTTCCTTGTTACCTATTGGATTTGGAGGTTGGAAACACATGATTTAGGTAGAAATGGCGGTGATGGCCACTCAGCATCTGCTTGTGTGGAGCAGGTTTAATGCTGACTAGAATGAGGGGTCTCACAACGGGGTCCTTGGGCCGGCTGCATCAACATCAATGGAGAGCATTTGTATATCTGTATTTAGAAGGACAGGTGCCAGCATCCTCATCATCTCCCTCCTTTGTGATTATATGATACATACACGTGTGTGAACATTATTCTCCCATCTCTCTCTCCTCCCTGCCCCCTCTCTCCGTGATGCATAAACTCAATTTTAGATTTAGAAGCATTTCTGGTTTTAGATACATTGGTAGCTATTCCCTCCTCTAAAAATATTATCACAGAGAGCTGGAGAGATGGTTAACAGCACTGGCTCTTCTTCCAGAGGACCCAGGTCCAATTCCCAGCACCCACATGGTGGCTCACAGCCAATGGTAACTACCGGACACTGGCTCTGGCTTCCATGGGTACCAAGCACACATGTGGGACACAGACATATATACAGGCAAAATACCTTTATATCTAAAATAAAGAAATCTTTATATATATTCAAGCAGTACAGCTTTAATTCCAGGTTCTGGGAGGCAGAGGCAGGTGAATCTGTATGAATCAGGAGCCAGCTTTGTCTTCATAGTGAGCTCCAGGCCAGCCAGGGCTACATAGTAAGACTCTATTTCTCTCACCCCGCCCCTCCCCACACACCCTGAAAGTAGTTATTCCTACCTTTTAAATGTGTATTTTAATTCCTTGAGCATTTGCATTTCACCTCTCTCCCCCAAATTTGGATTGTCAATGTTGTCGCTGTCCTCTGATAAGTCACGTGATAATGTGTTGCCTCTTAATGTTGGACGCAGACTCTGACAGGGTCGTTGTTGAAGAAGGACATGACTGACGTGTGCCTCGATGGCTCCCATGATGTTTATCCCGAACTGTGATTGCTTGTCTGGGATTGGTCCGTGGCCTCAATGTTGCATGATGAGTTCTCTGAAGAATTTTTATGTTTGTGTCAAGGGGACATGTGGTGATGGGAATTCTGGCATTGCTGGAATCTAAGATGCTGAAAGATCCTGAAAGATCCTCCAACTGAAGGATGAGGACCCAGGGTTTTCTGGGGGCACTGGGCGAGGAGACTTCTTTCACGTAAGATCTTTCTCAGAGTTTGTCATACACAGAGCCTAACGTTAGGGAATGCCATCCTGTGGGGTCCCAGATGACCTCAGCGTACCTCCATTCTGCTTCTAGCCAGTTCCTTAAGTGACCTGGCTCACTGTTCTGACTTCATGACCTTAGCTAATGTAGTATCTGATGACACTTTCTTTCAGAAAAAAAATCAGCTGTCTAATATTTTTTAAATACAGACTCTTTTAATAATGAGGGAAAACTCCAGAAATACACTCCTGATCATTACAACTTATGATTTAGCATTCAGATCTGTATCTGCCGAAATAAAAAGCCCATTTGGATGTAACGGACTTTGAAATGCTGTATTGCAGACAGATGTTTGATTTCACTATGATGGCTATTTCTTAGAAATCAGTTATGCTCCACCTGTACCCTCTTCTTTGGCAGGGCTAGAGACTGAACCCAGGGTCTCACACGTGCTGAGCTACACCCCAGCCTAAACTTTGCATTCTTAAGGATGAAGTACCATATTACAACCTGATGCAGAATGTAGCAGGTTCTGTATATGAACATGGATGGAGCCGAAGACTAACAAAAATATTTATTAGTTCATTTTGACAAAGGGAAAATTATCTTCTTTTCATCCTAAAATTGTGCTTCCTGCTCCTGCCCCTCCCTCCCTTTCTCAGGCATCTTTGATTTGTCAGCTTGAGGGAAACAGGTCCACATTTACTTTTCTGGACATTATTTTCACCTGAGCCACCTCTGAGACACTCTCATTTATAAGAATGACCACCACACCAATAACGTGACCTTGAAACAAAACCTGTGTCTCATGTGGACAGATGCACTCATGGGACACATAAACCAACCTAGATACTACAAACTTAAAATTAGAACTTCCTGTTTCCTTGAACTAAATCACATTTTTGTGTAATCATTTACTCAAAATCCAACCTTGGAGTGGGAAAGATGGTGCAGTGTGTAAGAAAGTTTGCTGGGCAGGCATGAGGACCTGAGTTCAGATTCCTGGCACCTATGTAAAAAACTGACTGTGGCCACACTTGCGTGCCTATAACCCCAGTGCTGCGGGGGATAAAGAGAGGAGGGTTGCTGGGGCTTCACCACCATGCACACTCAGAGTGTGTGCACCCACACACATGCACCTGTAACCCCACCCCACCCCCATCACAGCCAATCAGAGCCTTGTCTGTTTAAAGTACTTTGTGATGCTCAGAAAGCCCAGGAAGGAATATGGTGTAACCACACCTAAGTGCCCACTCTTTGGGAGAATGTAATATGTTGGTGGCGTGCAGTGTATAAGGTACGAAGACCATCATGCCCATGACAGAGCTAAGAATATAATTATTTTGGAGTCCTCTAAATAAAAATAATGATATTTGGATTATTCAAATGGAACTTCTGATAGTATCTACACATGCCTGTAATTGTGAATTCTAATTGGTAGATTCTGGGATCTGTGATACCTGGCATGTGCCCTTGAAATCCTGAACATGATGCTAGACATGAGTAAACATATTCAGATTATATTAAAAGATGCAAAAGTTCTAAGCAAGAGATATATGCACCATCACAGGGCAGAATGTGACTATCACCAGATAATTATATTGTCATTTCTAAAACACATCCTTCCTAATGGCATCCCCTGGTGTCCTAGACTTCGTCAAGAAATAGAAATGTCCCGGATGCCAGTGAGAGGATGCAGAGCCGAGCAGCCCATGTTGAGGCTGGAGAGAAGGGAGAGGTCCAGGTTCTCAGCTGCAGCCCTGGTGTCTAAGGAAGAGTTCTGGTGACCTGGATGAGTGGGTCCATGCCCTTGTTAGTCTCACTGTCAACTTGATAAAGTCATTTGAGAGGAGAAGTCTCACTTGAGGGATCGCCTGCATCAATCAGATTGGCCTGTGGGGATGTCTGTAAGAGATGGTCTTGATGGTTAATTGATGTAGGAGGGCCCAGCCCACTGCGGGCAGCACCATCCCTAGGCAGAGGTCTTGGGCTATATAAGAAGGCTAAGCAGGATCCTAATAGTGAGCCAGCAGTTAGCATTCCTCCATGGTGTCTGCTTCAAGGCCTTGCTCTGAACTTCCCTCAGTGATGGTCGGTGACCTGGAAGCGAAAGCTAAATAAATACTCTCCTCACCTAAGTTGCTTTGAGTCATGGTGCTTGTCATGGCAACAGAACGAAATTAGAGCAGTGTGAGAAGGGGTGAAGGGGGTAATGCAGGGTTAGAGCCGAGGTTTTCTGCTTTCTAGCCGAAGAACCCTGGGTATCAGTTTCAGGTCTAGTGCGTCGTGTTGACTAGGTGATGTGGATAAGTTTCCACATCTCTGTAGCCTTCAGTATTCTTACCAGTCAAAGGGGAATCTCTGTCGATTTTGTAGGATTATGAAGACATTCACGTGGAATTATGCACGTGAAGTCCTTAGGGAAAGGCTTATGGAGATTAAGGCTGTATGAGCTGGCTGTTCAGAATTGTGTCCATTGCCTTTTCTCTGATCCAGAAAAGGAAAAACAATACCTCTGCTGGCCTTTTTTTTTTTTTGGTAGGAATTAAATGAAATAAAGCATTCAAAAAGGTTGCGTTAATTACTATGTAATTTTTAAGTCTTGGACATTTCCAGGTAGGCATCAATCCTCTCCCAGTCATGGTCATGAGAAACACTGCCTTGGGGCGGGGGGGGGGGGTGGCCACCTCTAGTTATGGGCTCCACGTCGTTACAACATTTGACTCGGTAGTAACTAGGATGTTCACACCACTCTGACCCTTCTGGACCTCTTGGACTTTGCCTCTGTTCCTTTTCTTCCCTGTGCCCAAAGGCCTTGGGCCAGCTCTGCAAGGAGAGAGTTCTCTGTACAAGTCAGGAGACCTAGTCTGCTATTACTCATTTTATATTTTCAAAAATGGTGTAAGATAAATACTGTGCTTTGTATCTGTGAGATAAAAGACTCAGCACTTGGCCTGAGTGATGAAATATAAATATAGACAGAGAGATAGATTAGATAGACACACAGAATTGTGTGTGTGTGTGTGTGTGTGTGTGTGTGTGTGTGTGTGTGTGTGTAGTGTATATACGTGGTGCTTGTGTACAGGTGCATGCACTTGTGTACGTGCCTGTGTGTCAGAGGACATTTGGTCCCTTACTCTATCACTCTCCTTATTCCCTTGAGCAGGGTCTCTCACTGAACCCAGAGCTGGGCTCCGCCCCCACAGCTCTGTGGTTCCAGGTCTATGTGGCCACCACCCGGTGATCTGATTTTTCTTAAAATCAATACGTACAGTTCACCAGACAAAATGTCCACTATTGTTTCAAATGACGGGGAGAACTGACTCACAGGCCGAGCTGGGGGGCAGTTTATGGTTAATGGCGTGTTCGTGAGTAACTGGAGCCACCGAGAAATTCCCATTAGCACTTATCAGTAGGGATGGCAAGACATTCTTCCCCTCCTCAGAGGAGAGCCTAAAAAGACTCAGTGCTCTTTGTCTCTGTGCTGGTGTTTCCATTTTATCCCGCAATGCCAAAATAGTCCTGGCCTCTGAGCAGATGGTATTTTCCTAGCAGTGTGAAGGGTTAAACTCCCACAGATGTTAATGGAAGCCATGGAGCTCCACAGCGCTTTGAAAATGTACCACTTAGTGTCTGAGCCTTTGAATCATGCTAGAACTTTTTTTTTTTTTTAAGCGAATAAACACAGATCTATTTTGGGACTAACAAAGAAATCAACAAGCACCCATTCTGCTTTACTCAGCTCCTAGAGTATATTCTGATCCTGTTTTTGGACATCCACCAAATATCTGTAAGGGCTTCCTTTGCACCCGATGGCTTCTCAACTCAAATGTGGCTCCCACTTGCTGGATGGGGGAAAAAAAAAAAAAACTGAGCAAAACCTTCAAGGAAATAAAAGTTTGCTTCATTTAACTTTAACGAAGAAGAACATAATTCTAGGATGAATTTTTTTCTCTAAATTCAAGTGGGACTATCAGGCATTTATTTAGGAAGTAAGTAATGATTTTAGGAGACTAGGGGGCTCTTTCTTCCACATCCCCTCCGCTCCATCTTAGTCAGCATAGGAGAGAAAGGAAGTGGCAATAGCCTTCACAGTGCCTGGGACAGGCAGCCTTCTCTTAGGAATGGGTGGCCATCTTATAAGCCTTACCTACACATTAGCTACCCGGAGTTCCACAGTCTCCCCCATTGGCCGTAAATGTCATATACCCTATTGCGTTCCTATTGCTTGGCCTGTGTTAACATGTCGTGAGTGTGTTACGGACATTATAAAACAATTGTTGTTAGACAGACATTCTAACCAGGGATGGTGGCACGCATCTTTAATCCCAGTACTTAGGAGACAGAGGCAAGTAGATCTCTGTGAGTTGGAGGCCAACTTGGTCTACTTGGTGAGTTCCAGGCCATCCAGGGCTACATTCTGCTGAGGAAGGGGGAAAAGATTCTGGGTTGTTTTGTTGTTGTTGTTGCTGTTGTTACTATTGTCTGTGATCACAGGTGGGCACTGGTGTACCCAAGAGTCTCTATTCTGTCCATCTTGAGAAATGAGCTTTTGTCTGTGGCCATACCGCCCTGAACATCTGACCTCGGAAGCTAAGCAGAGTCGGGCATGGTTAGAACTTAGGCCTGAGAAATGAACCCTTGTATTGCACAATTGTTCTATCCATGGCTGTTCTGTAGTTGGGGTCCTTGGGGGAGAGTCACAACTTCTGAGTACTTGTTAGAGTGGTACATGCTGTGGCCCCAAGGCATACCCACCTCTGCAGGTGGAGTCCAGCAACCTGTGGCTGAAACGAGCCCTGTTGCTGATACCTGTTAATGACCACTAGTCTAAGTCCCGGCTTGATATCGAATCAACTCTGATCGGTTTTGTATCCTGGATGTAGAAGTTCCTCGTCGTCACTGCTCACCCTCTCTGCTGGTCCCCTATTTCACTTTAAGTCACCCTATTCTCCAGTTCCCGCTATGCTGAACCTCTGTGGACAGAGAAATGGGGCCCATGACTCAGAAGGAAATCAAAGAGAAAGCAAGAACTAGGAGCCTGGGTGTGTGGTCTCAGTGCAGGTGAGACACTCAGGCCTCAGATTGCTTCCTCATGCACATTTCATGTGGTTTTTTTGTTGTTGTTTTAACTAAAGGGATGTAGTTAAAAATGGGGTTAGACAAAATGTCATTGGAAAGTCAAATGTAAAAGTCAAATGATGGAGTAAACCAGGGCCACAATCAACTTCTAATACATCAGTCCAAGATAAAGACTTGTGTGGTGTCCCTCACCATGATGCACAAAGACCATCTACTGGTTTGCACTCATCCCTCTGTGGCTGCAGGGAATCCACACTTCACCCACTTTCAGGATGCCTTAGTTCACACCCAGCACTTCAGAGTGGCCCATGCACCTTTTTACCAAATTCCACACTTCTGGTTTGGGGGTAACTGTTGGCTTTGCCACTTAAAAAGATAACAGGGCTATCCCCGAGAGTGAAAGGACCCACTCATGAAAAGCCGAGGAGATGGCGGGGCTGGGAGATAATATAGAAAGAAGGGGGTGGGGCGGCACCTAACATTTGATTTGATTGGCTGGACAGAAGGGCTCTAAGGTCCATTGTTGTCTTATCATTTTAGCATCAAAGAAAGTTCTGACTACAATGACTAGCTTTTTGTCTTCAGAAGTACCCCCCCCCTCCTTCTCTGAGAGCCACTGCTGCCTGTTTTGGTCCTTGGCCACACTTTCTGTCCTCTGTCACTGGGTCTCCAGGCTTCCTCCTGATGATACCCGCCGAGCATCTGTTCCTTCTACAGCCTGAAGGACGAGAGAGGTCAGGGGCCTCCTGGGTTAGCTGACCATGCGTTGGCCGGCCCTCGCCCACCTGACCCGGGAAAGAGCTGATGGTGTACAGCAGAAACGTGCCAGGAATGGAGCTTCTCTGTTGCAGCCTGGGGTCCTGTGCTCCGGCCCTGCTGTCGGCCAGTCCAGCTGGGCATGAGCTCTGGGGTCAAAGGCACAGGGTGCTGTCTAAATATATAATATACATATTATATATAATAGGTAATATAATCACACAGCCATTAAGTGAAATGCATTTTTAACTTCTTCACTAATAAAACCATGCTACTTTTTCTCTCAAACCCTTAGGAAATTAGAAGTCACCAGACTAAAACAGGCAATATAAAAACAAAACAAAAAAAAGAAACCTCTCCACATCCCACCAGTTTATCCATCTTATCACCAGTTTCCTTTCCAGTGTGTGGACATCTTCAGGAGTTAGGAATACCAGGGACAGGTTCTAAGAGAGGCACGGTTAGGTTAGGTCATTGTGAGAACACCAGAGACATAGGTAAACCACAATGCCCAGATGTCACTAGGAAGTAGAATGTTCTGGAACCTCTATCACACATAGGTCCAGCATGAACCAAGATATCTTTACGCGACCTGTGGTAGTGCCTATGCCCTCCCAGGAGACAGATTCCTTCAACATTAGTGTTTTGGAAGGTTGGCAAGGTGGCCTTAGAACTTAGAACCCACCCACAGCCCACCCACACATCCCTGGGGTGGAGCAATGGAGTTCTATGATTTGTTGAGTGGATGGAGGCTTCAGGAGCGTAGGAGGCCTGAGTCTCATCATTCTCTCACACTTGTCTCTGGTTTTTTTTGTTTGGTTGGTTGGTTGGTTGGTTGGCTGGTTGGTTTTTCAAGAGAGGGGTTTCTCTGTGTAGTTTTGGTCCCTGGATCTCGCTCTGTAGACCAGGCTGGCCTCGAACTCACAGACATCCGCCTGGCTCTGCCTCCTGAGTACTGGGATTAAAGGTGTGCGCCGCCGCCGCCGCCGCCGCCGCCGCCGCCGCCGCCACCACCACCACCACCCGGCTCACACTTGTCTGTTAAGCTTTGCTCCTTCCCAACCTTTTCATGTGCTGCTGCAAACATGCTTGCTTCTCAGCCAGCCCCGCCACAGCCTTGGTGGCCCAGGCTCCTCACTGGAGGTTGCTCTCGGCTTTTGCTCTTTGCAAGAAAACCGTAGGGCCCTGAGACAGCTCAGCAGGTACAACACAGCCTGCGTAAACCTAGCAACCAGTGGTGGATCCCCAGAACACATGTAAAAGGTGGAAGGAGAGAAACAAACACTGTGGCATGTACACTGTGGCATGTATACACACACACACACACACACACACACACACACACACACAAATTAAGGACTATCTTAGTTTCAGCCTTTCCTGTTTAACTTGCCTCTAGGGTGGCTTTTGTCTTCTACACTATGGGGCTCCCCTCCCCCACAACTGGATTTAAAATGTTTTCAGGAAACCGCCAGTGACCACAAAACTTCAAAACCCAAAGATCCTACTTTGGTTGTTGGCTTTTCGTTGTCATTGGCCATTAACTGTTATTGAACCTTAAAAAAAAAAAATCTGGCTCTGCAATTCCTGTAAACCAAGATTGGTTGACATTCTCTCGTGGCCACCCAAGCAGCTGTGCAGCTGTGGATAGTGTCACACTCTTTCTGTGATGTGTTTGATGCCCTCATTAAAATTCTGACCCATTCACTCCCGCTTCAGTTTCACAAAATTCCAACTTTGAAGAAACACCTTCACTGTGGGTGTCTGTAGCTTGGTCCTTGGCACTTTCTTGCTGTTCTCTAGTTATATATCATGGCTGAAATGCAGGTGGGCATGCTTTTTTTCACTCTACCAAATAGCCGCAATGTCTAGACTGGTATGTCTGGTTTGAGGATGGCAGGACTTTTGTAGATGGTCTGGGAGAGAATAGTTTCAGCCTATCTGTTATAAAATAAAAATGTATTATGCAGTGCATATATGCATGCATATGTATAAAATAAGAATTTATTATGTAGTGTATGTGTGCATGCATACGTGTATGTGTGCATGTGCGTGTGTCTGTGTGTGTGTATGAGTGTGTATGTGTGTATGCATGTGTAAGAGTGTGTGTGTGTGTGTGTGTGTGTGTGTGTGTGTTACATCGAGTTGTGCCATGTCCTGGAGTGCCATTATTTCTTTGAAATGACAAACCGTTTTCTGAACTCTGAGATGATGAATTCAAAATATCCCAGTTTGCCTTTAAAGGCCTATTTGTAGTTCTCCCTACAGAAACTCATCCCTGGCCACCCAGACACTCCCACTGTCCTTTGAGAGACACTGTGCCCCAGGCTGTGATAATATGAATTTAATACCACATAAAGCCAAAACATCATACCCTGAAAATATGAAAATATGAAACTGTTCACTCCAAAACTATACCCCCAGGGAGACAGAGGTACATCAAAGGGATGGGCATTTCTGGACTCTCTTGGATTTGGTCCATCAAGTCTAAACTAATGAGTCCGGCTGGGGTCAAGCGACTCTACCTATGTGTTGTTGGTTGTTTTTGCTCTTTGCTTATTTGGGCCCGCCACCCAGCTCCCAAATAAATCAGACATGGAGGCTTATTCTTAATTATAAATGTCTGACCTTAGCTTAGTTTGTTTCTAGCCAGCTTTTCTTAACTTTAAATTATTCCGTCTGCCTTTTGTCTCTGGGCTTTTCCTTTCTCTTAATTCTGTATATCTTACTTTCACTCTTACTCTGTGGCTGCTTGTGTGGCCCCTAGAGTCCTCCTCTCCTTGTTCTCTTGCTCTTTCTTCTTTTTCTCCCAGAGTTCTTCTATTTATTCTCTCTGCCTGCCAGCCCGGCCTATTCTTTCTCCTGCCTTGCTATTGCTCGTCCAGTTCTTTATTAGATCATCAGGTGTTTTCGAGAGACACAGTAACACAGCTTCACAGAGTTAAACAAATGCAACATAAAAGTATGCAACATCTTTGCATCATTAAAGCAAATGTCCCACAGCATAAACAAATGTAACACACCTTAAAATAATGTTCTACAACATCTATGCCTCTTACGTGAAGATTCTTCATGTTAAAAGGGTCTATCCTTGGCTTTTAATCTCATTTTAGAATAAAGCAGCTCCCACAGACCTTAGTGCAGTAGAAATTCACCCCATTGAAGAAGACCCCAGACACCCTTCATCTTACATACAAACATGGGCCAGGAAGCTGGAGAGATGATTTGGCAGTTAAGAACACTTTCTCATCTTACAAAGGACCTGGGAGCAGTTTGCAGCACTCAGTTAAGGCCACTTACAGTTGCTTGTAACTCTGGCTCCATGGAATCTGACACCCTCTTCTGGCCTCCTCTGGTACTGGCATACATGTGGCATATACTCACACAGATATATAGACACGCATGCCAATGAAAATAATGACTCTTTTATATTAAAGAAATGGACCAGTGAAATTGCTCAGCTGGTAAAGGAGTTTGCCCCCAAGCCCGACCTGCATTCAATTCCTCGGACCCACATGGTGAAGGAAAGGACTGACTCCACAAAGTTGTCTTCTGACCTCTACTCATGGGCCTCTACACACACGTGCACACACAAATCAGTATAAAAACTTAAGATGGCCGGGCGGTGGTGGCGCACGCCTTTAATCCCAGCACTCGGGAGGCAGAACCAGGCGGATCTCTGTGAGTTCAAGGCCAGCCTGGGCTACCAAGTGAGTTCCAGGAAAGGCTCAAAGCTACATGGAGAAACCCTGTCTTGAAAAAACCAAAAAAAACAAAAAAACAAAAAACAAAAAAACTTCAGATGTTGCTAGGTTACCCAAGGCTTCCTTTAGCACCTCCCTATTGGTGCTGCTGGCTGAGCTGCTCCTAATCGTGGACTTCTACATCTAATGGCGTGGAGGAGGGTGATGGGATAGCTAAGAAGAAGAAGTTCAACTACAGTAGTAGATGCTCTCGGAAGTGCAGGGGGAGGGGAGGGTTGTCGTGCGGTTTGTGTGCTATGAGCCTGGATCATTTTGGTCGGAGGAAGTGTATTTTCCGGAAGTCCGCTTTCAAATTAAATAAACAGTGAGAAAGTATTCAATGTGGCCAAGCTATAAACGCATGAAGCCCATGTTAATTGTGTTGAGTGTCTGTAAAATCTTCATTAGCTGAAAAAAAAAATGTGGGGTAATTAGTGCCCAACATATCCAAGACGTCTAACACAATACGTCAGTCACAAACACTAACCAAAATTGCTGGAATTGCCGTCACCTGCTCTTGTTTAACCTTTATTCTTTATTGTTAATTTCTCCCCCCGTGAAAAGCGTGTGAGCGCTAAGAAACATTACTGAGCAATGGATGAATGTGTCCTTTCTGGACAGCTGACAGAAATAGACAGAATAATATTATTAAACAGTACTCACAGCCCAACATAGCATAATGTGTGGTTTAATGGCCCCTTTTGTAAAAAAAAAAAAAAAAAAAAAAAAAAAAAAAAGAAAATTTACTTTAAAATTACTATGGAAATTTGGGGGGACATCAGATACCTATCCCTAAGTCCAATTTTAAAGTTCTTAATCAGAATTTAGAAATTTCAAGGAACCTTATTAAACACCTCTGAAGTTAGGGGTAGAGACGTAACTGAGTGAGTAGAATACTTTCTTCCCATGCTGGAAGCCCTGGGTTCGGTCTTCAGCATGGCATAAATGTATATGGTGGTGTGCAGGTGTAGTCCTAGCACCCTGGAGGTGGAGGCAGGAATATCAGGTGTTCAGGGCCAGTCTAGGATACATGGGACTCTATTGTTGTGGAATAATTTTTTTGTACACTGTGAAGATGTGTCACTCTGATTGGTTTAATAAAAAGCTGAACAGCCCATAGCCAGGCAGGATTTCCAAGCACAGAGGATGCTGGGAAGAAGAAAGGTGGCCGCGCCAACGCATGCAGAGGAAACAGAAGTGAGGCGAGGTAAAATCACGAGTGATATGGCAACACATAGATGAATAGAAATGGATTAAGTTATAAGAGCTAAAGCCAGCCAGGCTTTCGTCTTTAATAATAAGTCTCTGTGTCATTACTGGGGAGCCGGCAACCCAAAAGAAAAATCTGTCTACACTCTATATCAAAATAAAACAGTGTCTAAAGTTGTACATTTTGTATCCTGAAAGAGAATTTATTCATACCCAAGTTCAGTCTGCCTGGGGTCACTTAGTTTGTAACTGTTGTAGCATGCTTCACTCCTCCGTGATCCTCCTAGCCATTCTCTCTGTATTACAGCCACACACCCCCGTTCACTGGATCTCTGGTCCTGTCTGAAAGGTTTGAGTCTTTGAATGGTCAAAATGAAGTCAGTCTTAGAAACCCCAGCGGTGGCCCAGAGCATCGGCCACAGCTTGTCACTGGAGACAGTTATCGAGGTATCCCGGTGCCTTTCTTCTGTAGGGCTTGGATCTCGGAGCCTAGTGCTAGCACATGTGTTTATTTTGGCCTTCCCTGCACGTCTGCCTTTGTTCCATTTTGTCTCTTTGGGTAGCGACTGCCAAGCAAATGTGTCGTCATATTGACAGCTGCTGTGCAGAAGCAGCCCCTGCTGTCCCCTCCATGTGTCCCCAAACGGGGCCAACTGTGAGGTGACTTCCAAGGGGGACAACTACCAGAAATTAAGAAATATTGAAGAGGAAAACTATGTGATTGGTGCTGACATGAGACCAAGGGAGATAACGCATCCAGAGCTCAGCCCTGGCCAAGCTCACACCGCCCTGGGTGAGCATGAACTTGAACGTCTGGTCCCATTTTTTTTCTCTATATATCGGATTCAAATATTTTGCATATAAATAAGCCGCATGTGTTTTCAAGAGGAAATATCATTCCGAGGAAAGCCCGGAATGGCTTCTTTCTACCCTTCTCAATTTAAAACCAGAACATTAAAGGAAATGTGCTCGTTTATGTGTGCTGGTAATGGGGGATGTCTTAATTGGTTTTAATCAGGAGGAGAATGGTAACTCGCTGATGTTCCCGTGTGCTGAGCTCAGCACAATGCAAAGCAAGCTTAAAGTGAACAAAAAGAAATCGAGCTCCCCACGTGGGTACATTTCCTGATGCTGTGAGGTACTGAAGGCTAGGTACTAAGAGGTGAGCGGAGGAGATCCTTAGGGCTGGCTGGTCAGTCAACCAAGCCTCCTTGATGACCTCTGGCCTCCGTGTGCAGGGGCACACATATGCAATGTGAGCATCCCTCCCTACACACACACACACACACACACACACACACACACACACACACACGATGCTAAGTCTGTGGTTAAATTGAGAGAGAGAATAAAAAGAAGTAGTGACCCTCCCTGCTGGAAAGGGAGAGGAAAACAGTGGTTTTGATCTTTCAATGGTTTCTCTGAAGCAGCAAATGATACCTGATATCTTTTTATGAATGAGGCTAGGTCCTCAGTCCTAACTAATTGATTGCTACTTGGTGTAAATTGTGTGCCTTAGTGTGAAATGGGAGCTCTTCATATTTTTAAACCTGAAAAAAATCAGCTTGGTTGGTTGCCAGAGTTTAGCAGGAGGAGAGGCGAATGTGCAGAGGGGAGGCTGATTGTTTGGTTTGCGGTGAAGAGGGAGGGGCAGAGAGTAGATTCTGATCCCCTGCAATGTTGACAAGTGATAAGCATGTAGGCTACCAAGGCTGTGCTTTAGGTCTCTGTGTTTTTAATACACGTCATTTCCTGTTGGAGTGTTTGCAGCCTCCTTATTTCCTTCCCAACTTTGAAAAATGTTGTAAAACCAGTTGATCTCATTGAGGAGATTTTAAAATAAACAAAGTCATCTGGGGCTGGTGAGATGGCTCATGCAGTCAAGGGCTTGCTGCACAGCATGAGGGCTGAGCCTGGATCCCCACCACCCACATTTCCATGCTGGTCATTTTGTCACCCACCTGTAATCCTAGACCTGGGGAGGCGGGGGCCAGCAAAGGCAGATCGTTGGGGCTTGTTGGCCAGCTAGACTGGCATCAGTAAGCTCTGGGTTCAGTGAGGGAAAGTGGCTCAGAACTAAAATGGACAGGGATAGAAGAAGACAGCTGCCATCAACCTCTGGCCTCCCCACACAAGCATATGCACAGGTGCATGCACATGCATACACACACACACACACACACACACACACACACACACACACACACACGATCTGCTAGCCAAGCAGAGAAGCAGAATTCCATTTGCTGTACTGTCTAATCTTTTGCTTTCTGTGCATAATAATGAAACACACAAATTTGTACTATTAATTCAGATCTTTTTGTTTGCTTAACACTGCATTGAAGTGTTTTGTGAGAACATGCAATGTTTTTAAATATATAAATATTGACAGAATGCCTGCAGGGAATCCTACCTTAGGGGCAGAGTTGCTTTTATCCTCTGTTCTGCTAGTGTTACCTCCAATTGTTCCTCAGAAATAAACATGCAGTGAGCGTTCTCTGGGAAACCTTTGTCCACACTCAACATGTCTTTAGCATCAGCACCTGTAACTTCATGTAC
>CABHPP010139892.1:6731-44438 GCA_902168425.1 Peromyscus attwateri | reverse complement strand
CAGGAAGTCTCCAGTTCCTAAATGGTCTATGTTCTGAATGCAAGTGTATTTCAAACGTTGAGCTCATTTTTCTACAGAGAGACTATTGTACGTATGTGTGGGGTCTCCAGGTCAACCCTGAAAGGCTCATTCAAACCCTAATACAGGTAATGCGTTTTCCCATTGCTCTTTAATATATCCTAGAGTAATAGAACGTCAGAGCAGAAATTGAATTTAGGACATTACACTATATACTGGTTTGCCAGTGTATTCTCTTACACTGAAATGCCCACAGTTCATCTACTTTAGACATTAGGTAGGGTCTCGTGGTCCAGCCTGGAAATCCAGTTATGTTTTAAAACAATATAAATCAAATTGTCATAGAAATAGAAATGGCTTTGCCACAGACAACTTCATCTTGACTACTTTTCTTTACATGCTCTGAAGCACACAGCAAGGACCAGACTCTGTCTATGCTGTCCTTGTCTAAGGCATGGCCAATACTTACATATACCTTAAATTATAGGGTCATGGGAGTCACCCTCAAGGAAACAAAAAAAAATCTCAGATATTACAATACAGGATGGAAGGAATGTCTCTTGGAATTTGCTGTCCTGGAACTCACTCTGTAGACCAGGCTGGCCTTGAACTCACAGAGATCTGTGTGCCTCTGCCTCCTGAGTGTGGGCATTAAAGATGTGCACCACCACCACTCAGCTGAGACGCTCTTTCTTCTTCCTTCTTTCTGGTCCCCTACCTATGCTTTGCTTTTCTCTACAGCAGTTTTTATTAGCTTCATTAGATTCCTCACTAGCCCTTGGATACCCTGACCTATCCCAACATCCATGTGGCTGTCACAAGGGTGGGGTTTTATTCTTTTTCTTTGCTGAACCATTCATACTTTGAACATTGCCTACCTGGCACATAGGAGTGTTAGGGCTTAGAAAGCAACACCTCAAATTCCAGTGTTTTGGCACACTGAGAATGATGAACTACTGAAGGACACTGTAAGTCTTGGATGATGAACTACTGAAGGACAGTGGTAAGTCTTGGACCAGAGGTGGAGTCTCCATGGTTCTCTCCTGTCCTGCTGGCTCCTGTTCCTGCCCTCTGAAGCAAGTCATGAAACTTAGAAAGGTAACTTCCTGTCTTCTCCTCTCTTCCTTGCAGACTCTGATTACAGAAGAGTCCTGCTGAGTACCTGGGAGGAAGAGGTGTTTGATGAGAGGTCAAGAACGATCAGGCTAGACCTTTCTTCCTGGTCTGCTCCCCCTCAGTCTATTAACATCTGATTAGATTCTTTTGTCCAATCAAAGTTATACACAATTGATCCCAAAAACTGAAGTCGGCAGGGGGGGGGGACACCTCACTTTTTCCTCTGAGTCCTTAGGTTTCATTTTCATTTTGTTAAATAGATATTTAGTACTTTCTTGTTAGCCTGTTTGTTATTGTTGTGGAAGTGTCAGCCATGGCTGTTGTAAAACGGTGTGTGTGTGTGTGTGTGTGTGTGTGTGTGTGTGTGCGTGCGCGTGGTGGCCTTGGCAGTTTGAGCCAAGGTGAGGAGATCGGCAGGCGGCGGCATGGGGCAGTAGAAAGTTACACCATGCAGACACGGCATCCATGTGGAAAGTTTTATTATTAAAGGGGGAGGGGAGAGAGAGAGAAAAAGAGAGGGAAAGAGAGACAGAGAAAGAGAGGGAAAGGGAGAAAGGCGGAGGTGTGCGCAGTCTCATGGAAAGAAAGAGAGGAAGGAAAGGAGGGGGGAGGTGTTTTCTCTTAAAGGGGACTTTACATCAGGATGGTGGGCGGGTCCCTAAGGGGTGGGCCAGAATGCTATCAATGACCCTTTTTGATGAAGAAAAGAATCACACCTGTCCACCCAGTGGTCCTAAGTCATGATTGTCAACTGGATGGGATTTGGAATCCCATGCAAATAAAAGTCTGGGTGTATCTGTGAAGGTGTTTCTGGACTAGGTTAACTGAAGCAGGAAGACCTGCCCTAGATAGGACCCCCATCCTGTGGGCTTGGCTCAGACCAAATAAAACGGAGAAAGGGATCTGAGCACCAACGTTCAGCTGTCTGTGCTTCCCGAATGAAGATGCAACATGACCCGCTGCCTCCTACTCCTGACGCCATTTCTTTTCCCATCTTGACGGACTATTTCAGAGTCTTCCCAAAGTTATTCTTTGAATAACACAATTAGGCAAACTTGGGCCAGATCTGCACTATAGTACACTCGTCAGATCGCGAAAGTCGGAGTCCACACCAATAAGTAAAAAGCAAGTCTTCACTGGTGGACCTGAAGTGAACATGCATAGTGGTTTATGGGAAGGGGATTCAGAACTGTGTTTTGTGATGTAACACATGAGAATAACTCTGGAATCAGGTGAATAATTGGACCTAGCCCTAGCCCTAGCTTTAGCTTAGCTATGCCATTCTGGGTCTTGGTAACTGTTCTCTTAGAGGCTCTCCACAGAAGAAGGCTCCTAGCATAGTCTAGTGTCTGCTGTATACCAAAGCAAATATCATATAACAGTTGTTTCTGTTACCTGCTTTGGAAGTAAATTTTACGCATTGTTTAGTCAGCAAAACCACGTCATAAGTATAATTGTTCGAGTCTCACAAATGTGAAGACTTGGCCCTTGGAGAAGTCGTGTAGCTATTGAACTGTTCAGCTGAGTTTATTGTTATTTTAATTAACTTCCAAAGGTTGAGCTCTGAAACATTGCATAATTATGAATCGCATATGACTATAGAGGTTGCTTAAGGATCTTATACAAAAGGAAAAACATGCCCAAGAATCTACCTTTCTCAGTGAGTCCTAGACTATGAAATTGCTTTTCCCTTCCTAAACCCGGCTTTGTACTGACAGGTTGTTACTACATGATTTTAGTACTTGACAGTAGATGGCGCTGCTGATCGTCAAACGATATGAAAACTTCACTATATATACACCAACCTCTTCTTTTTTAGCCATAAAAAAGCTTCAAAACAAAACACAAAAAAATTGGTATAAAATTGAATATTTTCATCCCAATGAAAGGTTGAAATTAAGCACGTAATCGAGCTCTGGACATTTATGTCATCTATGTGCAGTTTATTTGAGATGCTAGGAGAAATCATAGCATGATTATCTTAGGAGAAATTATAGTACAACCAGTGGTTCTCAATCTGAGGGTCACGACCCCTTTGGCAACTCTATCTCCCAAGATATTTACATTATGATTCATAACAGTAGCAAAATTACAGCTATGAAGTAGCAACAAAAATGATCTTATGATTGGGGGTATGTATCAAAGGGTCACAGCCACTTGTGTGCAAATGTTGATTATCGAGATTAAAACTAAAATTTAATTATCCATGCAAGCAGTTTATTTCTGCACCACCACCTTCACACAACCACTGATTTAGTTGACAAGAACGAAGCATACAATAAAACAAACACGCTCATCTATGGACTCTGGAGTCCTGCAGACAGCTGGAGGATACAGTGGGTAAAATGAAAACACAAATTAGTTACCTGAATTTGTGGTAAGTCACTCAGTGTTTCATGGCCGGAGTCTCTCATCTGTAGACGGAACTATTTATTTCTTGACCAATTCCTATGACAATCACAAGGATCACTTAGTTATATCAATATAATTTAAAAAGCTTCACTTTCATCCACTCTCAAACCAACTAACTCTCTACAGGTAAAATCATGGCACAAGGAAAACAGGTTCAGAAGACTCCAGTGTTCACTTTCTTCGTTTGCTCCACAATACTTTTTATTTTTAAATTCATCTATTTATTTTACATCTGAACGGCAGCCTTTCCCCCACCCCCACCCCAGTCCCTTCCTTCCATCTCCCAGGAAAGGGCAGGTCTCTTATAAGTATCAATAAAACATGGCATATCCAGTTGCAGTAAGACTAAGCATCTCCCCATGTATTAAGTCTGGGCAAGGAGACCTAGGATGAGAAGTAGGGTTCCAAAAGCCAGTAAAAGAGTCGGGGACTGTCCCCACTGTTAGGAGTCCCACAAGAGGACCAAGCTACACAACTGTAACATATATGCAGATGGCCTAGGGCAGTCCCATGCAGGCCCCTGGTTGTTGGTTCAGTCTCTGCGAGCCCCTGTGAGCTTAGGTTAGTTGATTGTGTGAGCCTTCCGGTGTTGTCCTTGACCCCTCTGGCTCCTACACTCCTTTGTCCTCTTCCTCCGCAGGATTCCCAAACTCCGCCTAGTGTTTGGCTGGCTCCACAACACTTCAATAACCTGCATGGTATTAGACTCATGCAGGAAAAAGGATGCGGATACTTTCGACTGTGAAAGGAGTGTGTTCCATTTACTGTTCAGTTATCCCAAAAGTCAACTAAAAGAGCACTTGAATGCAAATCCCTCAGGCTAATTTGAAATAGCTCACACTTTTTTGTCCTGCCGTGGCCACGGTTTCTTTGTTAGGACTGTGTGTATCTGGGCATAGAGGCGGCAGAGCACATGCGTCCTTGGGGAACAGACTCGGTTTCCGTTACTTTTCTAAATATCTGAAGAAAGCAGCTTCATCAAGGAAAGACTTATTTTAGCTCACGGTTTCAGTCCACCACGGCAGGGAAGGCACAGCGGATCCGTTCCCAGCACAGCTGGGCGGGAAGCGCAGTGCCTGGGACCGAACCAGGGGCACACGTGACCTTCAAGACCTGCTTCTAGTAAACACCCTCTGTCCACTAGGCGCCAAGTTCCAGAACTTCCCACAACAGCACCCACCAGCTGGGGATGGAGTCTTTTCCAGAGGATATTTCAGACTCAGACCATAACAGACGCCACAAAGCATTGGCAAGCTGCAAAGATACTTATAAGCCCAAGAAGTCTGTCTCGAAGCTCTCTGGGGGCTTTCAGGAAGGGCAGAGATAATGACTCTGCCATCTTTTTTTTTTTTTTTAAAGTTCTTCTCTATTTCCCATTGAGAGTGAAGTCTTGCAGCCTTCACCCTCCACACCAGCACCTGAGGGACAGCGTCAGCTTCTCAGCTCTCACCAGGAGGGATCTGTTTCCTGGGTCAGGATTTGGGGGACCTAAGGTGTCATTGTCATCGAATGTTGTCTTGCTGACTTTCTAAGGTGCGGTGGGCAGGCTCTTGCCCCGATCACTGCCTTTGCTTCACAGATTTTACCGGTACTCCCTTAGAAATGACTCTGCCTGGCTTTCTGGAAGGTCACCAGAGCATAGCCCTCTATCCCAAGAGATGTTTCTTTAGGACCTCAACACATTTGTGATTCGAGGTGATTGGGTGGCTTGTTTAATGTCTCTCGCTGGACTGTAAATCTAGGGAATAAAGGAGAATAAATCTGGGTTTTGTTGTTTGATTTTGTTGTTGGTTTTTACAGCTGTGTCCTCTCTTGCTCACAGTAAGTGCCAAAACGAATGGAAGAATACTTCTTTTTAGCCTTTCTGGGAGCAAAACGTTGAGCCAAGCCACCGACTAGCCTTTTTGCCATCTCTCAAGCTTTTCATACAGGGCCAGGGAGGAGAAGAGGAGAAGGAGGAGAGACGGTTTTGGCAGAGAGAAACTGGATTGGGAGCCTGGAGGTCACCAGTCTTTGCGCTCTGTGGCTTTTCCTGCCAAGGCAGCACCTGGGGTACCCGTTCCTCCCTTCCTCCTCACTGCTCCCATGTGGATGGCAGGCAAAGGGCTGAGCCCCAAGTAACAGTACATTTAACAGGAAGCCGATGTTTCTCTGCCATGGAGGTGTTTCCTCCTCAGAGAAGTTACAAAGAGCTCTTTCAGAGAGAAAGAAGGTGAGCAGAGTGTGTGGCCGGGCACCTTGCTCTCTGCCCGGTGTGGAGTTAAGTCTTTCTCTCCTAGATTGGACACTGGCATGCATAGTCCTACTGTCCCATTGTTTACCACATACAAGAATATCCTTGAAGTTCTAGGGTCGCTGTGATATCACACTTTCTTTTTTGGGGTCCCAGTAGCTTGTGATTTTATTTTGCGGCCCCTTGCTGGGTCTTCTTCACAATCCCTTCATTTCCTGCTCCCCCACCCCCAACTGCTGTCCTAAGTGTCCTTTCTACAACCACACTCACTGGCTCGTGAACACAGACTTCCCCGCAGCAAATTCTCTACACACTGAGAGAACTCACGCTCAGTCCCAGCCCTGGCCTCACTTCTGATTCATTCAGAGTCTATGAAGCTCCTGAGTCCACGCCTCCTCTTAGGTTTCTGGTCAGAGTTCACTCTTAATAATCCAAAGCCAAACCCTGATGATCTTGCCTTCTCTACCCACCAACCTGCCTTTCTCTCGGCCTTTCCCATCACGGTCAGAGATTCATCCCAAGCTTTACGACCGTTCCTAACACCTCTTTTCCTCATATCCCACGCTGAGTTCACAGCAAGGCCTATCAACTCCCCCTTCAAAATGCTGCTCCCCAGCCTACCGCCAATCAAACACCCTCGGCCTAGATGGAGGCCCGGCCACCCCATTTTGCTCATGCACCATTGTAACACCCACTCGGTATCCTGCTGTAGCGATTCTCACGAAGGCAGCCAGAGGGAAGTTCTTTCTTTTTCATTCTTCTCTCATACAATATATCCCAACTACGGTTTCCCCTCCCTTCCCTCCTCCCAGTACCTCCACCTCCTCTCTCCCCCAGATCCACTCTTCTTCCATTTCCCTTCAAAAAAGGCCAGGCCTCCCCCGGTATATCAGCCAAACGTGGGATATCAAGTTGCATTAAGACTAGGCACCTCCCCTCAGATTAATGCTGGTTGAAGCAACCCACGGTAGGCAGCAGAGTCAGAGACACCTTACTCCCATTGCCAGAGTCCTAGAAAACCACCAAGCTAACGACCATGACTTATTTGCAGAGGACCTAGTGCAGACCCACGCATGTGTTGTGATTGCTGCTTCAGTCTCTATGAGCCCATGTGAGCCTCACTTAGTTGATTCTGTGGGCTCTGCTCTCCTGGTGTCCTCGAGCCCTCTGGCTCCGACAATTCTTTTTTTTTTTTTCCCCCGAGACAGGGTTTCTCTGTGTAGTCTTGGTGCCTGTCCCGGATCTCGCTCGGTAGACCAGGCTGGCCTCGAACTCACAGAGGTCCGCCTGGCTCTGCCTCCCGAGTGCTGGGATTAAAGGCGTGTGCCACCACCGCCGCTGCCGCCGCCGCCGCCACCACCACCACCACCTGACAATTCTTTCTTCCCCTCTTCTACCGGCTTCCTCAAGCTCCCGAGGGAAGGGACCCGATGGGGATCTCCAATGTGGGCTCTCTCTGCACCTAAGGTTCGGCTGCAGTCTCTGCACCTGCTCCTATCAGCTACTGGAGGAAGCCTCTTTTATGGTGATGGGGCTAGGGACCAATCTATGAACATAGCAGAATATCATTAGGGATCATTTTGTTGATTTTTTTTTTTCTATCCTAGGTCAGAGTGATCTTCTTAACTACCGAATCATGTCACTCCCTCTTAAGCCAGCTAGGGACATCCCACACAGAGAATGAAATTCACACTTTACACAATGGTCTGGCGGGCCTGGATCTTGTTTCTGCTTGTCCTGATTTCCTACACTAGCCTTTTTCTGGGAGGAAGTTTTAAATCTACTGTTGTCCCTCTGAAGTTTTAATGGTGATAGCCCACGAAATGATCAGACAGTAGATGTATTGGCCAGAAGTCATTACCAATTGAGTATGTGTCTTAACGAAGGACCCACCCATACATAGCTTGAGATGTAGAGGAGGGATTGTAGTTAAATGAAGGAAAGGGGCCTTGGGTTCTGATGGAGAGGGGGGTGACAGCAATAGACCGTAGAAGGTTGAGCAAAGGAGAAGGTATTTAGCTAGCAGAGGTCACTCTTTGTGATTAGTGTCTGTCACTAAGCTGTCATTTGTGGTCATCTATGACAGATTCTCCTATTTCTCCATGAAAAGATCTCCCCTAGGCAGAAAGACAGAAGAGGCCTCTGTCTGCCCCTGCTGCTGGCTTCCCTGAGCAGGATGCTGTAAACTTTTGCAAAGGAGTGGCCTTTCAGCACTCACCCAGTGTCTCTGGGATCCCTGAACAGCTCTCTGCAAATGAACCAAAGAAATAGATTTTCTGATGGCATTGGTGGGTCTTCCTGATGACATCCGCAGACACACAGCCTGTTCCCCCTCACTGTGCACTGTGTCCTCTGTCTGAAATTGTCTTTCCTGAAGTGTTCGTTTCAGGAGCCGCAAGGCCAGCACATGGGGCCTGGCATCCCTAAGAAGCTAGGCTGGGCCACCAGTCTCCAACTGGCCAATCACAGACAAGTAAGAGTGAGAAATGGAGAAAGCGGGTTTATTCAATACAGCCATACTAGAAACAGGGGGAAGGGGTGTTCAGTGATCACCTCCTCCCCTGGCCCATCTTCAGAGTCCCAACATGAGGCTCGGCTTCAATAGAGAGCAAGAGGTTTGTATCACTAAGCAGTCCTCATCAGGGTGTGGCCCTGTTCTTCAGTGACCCAGCTTTTTCTCTGTGGCAGTCTGTCCTGAAAGGTGCTCTGGGAAGTTGTCAGAAGTCTATGGTATTTCTTTCCAGGAGACAAGATCCTCCTCCAACTGATACTGGGGCCCTGCCCTTTTCTTTCCCCATTGTGAGACTCCTGAGGAAATTCCTGTTTCTTGGGGCCATAGTTTTAGTAGTATTATAGCCAAAAGAAGGGGCAAAGGTGTCTCTCTAGAATGTTTACTCCGGCCAGGACAGTTAGGTTCATGTGGCTGTACTCTCTTGCTGTCTGAAAAGTTACATCTGTAGGGAGGGAGGCTGAGTGTGTGTCCAACTCCTCCGGCTGTGCTTGGGAAATTGCACTTGTCGCTGTCTGGATTTGGTCCCTAGGTGAAAGCGAGAGACACTCTGGCTAGCTCAGCAGAAGGGCTTTGGTTGTAGGTGTGTTGTAGGTGTGAGTGACTCAAAGAAAGCAGGGCAAGGTTCAGCAGGGCGGGGTCAAGAAGGCAGCACGATTGCACCAATGCGAGGCAAGAAGAGAGACGAGAGAAAAGACAAGGGAAGGAGAGGTGTCCCGCCGCACATCACTAGTTCATTGTTATGCTCTCGTCTACTTGTCCACTGCCTAGCTCTTCCCTAGGATAGAAGCTGCATGAGGTCAGGGGCTTTGGCTTTCTCCCCCTGTCTCCCCGGAGTCCAGAACAGCAGCTGCACAGAGGCATGATAAACATTTGTTGAGTGACTGTCAGACGCTGCTGTAAGTACCGGCAATTGCAAAGATTAAGCATCCCAGATGTGAGCTCTTTTTTTCCCTGATGGAAATAGATATGCTTGGCTCCTCTTCGGGCTGTTTTCTCCCTCTCCTGACCTTTTAAGGTCTGGATGATGTGACTCGCCAGTGTGGCAGCGAGTAGGAAAAGCAGGGCCAGGAGCTCTGTTTCCGGGGAGGGTATGTCAATAGCAACAAATGAGAATGGAGATTTCAGGAAGGGGAGACATGGTTCTCACAGGTAATGGTCCATATCATGAGCAAAAGAGATCACTGAGACTGGTAGCACACTGTACCATCATCCATCACCAGTTTCCCTGAGGAGAAAGAGGAGAGTCCTGGGAATGGAGGCTTTTTTGAACCACTCTATGCTTTCTGACTCAGGGATACCAAAGGAGAGCTGGGTCATGGGTCAGGGGTTAGGGGTCAGGGGTCAGGGTGAAGTGCTTAGTAATTAGAGAGCTGGGTATAGAAATCAGAAAAGTCTCCGTTCTGTCTCCTTAGGGTTCATGAGCCTTCTCTCGTTTCCAAATCCAGTGACTGCCTTTGAGATGGAAGTTCCAGGAATTGAAGGTCCCGAGAGAGGGTGGAGTTGAGGTAGACCAGAGAAGGTATGAAAACATGCCAGGGGGGTGGGTGGAGGGAGAAGATGGCATTTCTGCACTTCCAAGGGAGTCGCCGAGCTGCCTTGCTACTCCTCCCCAGGCTCTCCTCCAAACATTCAGTAGTTCATCCTCTTGGCTGTTTCTAACAGTGAATTCTTTGTGGGGGTGGGGGTGCTGGTGGAGATGTGACCCTGCGGCCCTGGATGAGCAAAGTGTAGAAAAGCATATGCTAAGAGTTTGGGACCAACTCCATCCTGGCCTTAATTGTCCTGGGGCATGCATTGGGGTCACAAGGTTAATGCTATGATAGGACACAGGCCTGCTGGCCAGCTGGGGCTGCCACTTATTTTCCATGCTCCTGTCAAGCCACTTCCTCCCACCATCACAGCAGAGCATCATGGAACACAAACTCCAGTGTCCCTTTTCCACCCACCTCCCATCCCGGCTTTTAATCCTTAGTCCTCAGCCACCAGGGTCCCTGAGTCCAGCTGACCTCTAAGGGTTGGGGAGCAGAGGCAGCTGGGATTCTACTACTGAGTCTTAGGAAAGAGCACATTCACTTTGTGCGGGCACGGGGATGGGGGATGCAAGCTTTCATCTTCTACTGGGGGGATGCAAGCTTTCGTCTTCTAATGAGAAAAAAATTGAACGTGAAGGGCAGCATCTGGGCCAGTGGTCTGCAGAGGAGGAAGGGACGGAAAGGGAGTGGAGGTTAAGGACCAAAAATAAGACACTTTGGGGAAGGAATTAGGCTGGATTCCATGTCTATGAAATGTGGCACATAGTCTATTTATAGATTCTAGAGCATTTCTACGAAGAGGTGGAGTGGGATGCTTTGGCTGTGTTAAAAGACAAATAATTACAGTCACTTGTGGGATCTGCTGCTCAGCACAGCCGGCTGGTGATCCTGAGGGCTGGGTGGTCCCTGTGGTGATTATCTGCCACCCCGCCTTTTGCTGTCAATTTGATGCGATTGCAACAACTACTCGAGAAGATCCTCTCCATCCTTATGCAGCGTTGTTAACACACACACACACACACACACACACACACACACACACACACACTGTGTTTTGGTCCATGACAGTTTCAAAAGTGCAAAAGAGTGCAGCTTTTAAGGTGCAAAGTCATCTGTTACTTTACCCATGGTTTCTCTGGATTGTTTTCCCCACTAAAAATACATCCCTATCCCTAATGCTGCTGGGGTCATTCAAGAAGCCTGCGTCATATCAAGCACTGATTAGAGCAAAAGGTTATAGCACGTCAAAGTTAAATCATCTTGATTCTACAGCTCGAAAATGTATGTGTTTCCTGCAGCAGACCCATGCTTTGAAAAGTAGCCTTCCTGATGTGATCCATGGGTACATGTTGACATGTCCTCTTTGAACAATTTGGAAAAAAACTAGGTCAGTCTGACCTTGCTCTTTCCCCCAGGACACACTGCCACTGTCTCTGTGCAAGGGTGACATCTGAGGTAATGGATCAAGGCTTCTCTAGCAACAGCAAGAATTTAGACAGAACTGCATATAGAAAAGAAAGGAATTAAATAGCTTAGTTCCTATACAATTTCATTAATGTCCAGCCAGCCAACACTTGATGTTGTCATGGGGATCATTCTCCACAGAACTGTTGTTCAGATGAATACATTACAGAATGCCAAAGACTCAGCAAGTCCTCTGACAGGACAGCAGGCTGGAAATAAAAAAAATAAAACACCAAAAAACAAAAAACAAAAAACAAAACAAAAACCAAAACAGACACTGGGTCAGAATGAGAACAAGCGATGTTGAAAATTGTTGCTTACTGATCAAAAAAAGTAAGAAACCAGGAATCAAAAAATAAAATACAATGTGAGGCATGGGGCCAGTATATCCCCGAGGAAGAAGTCAGGTGCTGCTTTCCCAGCCTCCCCTGTAGCTGAGGTTTGCATGTGTCATCCAGATCCCCTGAGGTGAGGCTGGGGTTTGGAAACTATGGAAATGAAGACAGACACATGCTTGGGCTGCAGCTACTCTGGGTACCATGACATCCAACATTCCAAGGACAGGTAGGGAGTATCCTGACCTTGGAGTTGGAGAGAGGAGGTGAAGTTCTGTGGGAAATAGAATAGTGACCTCCAAAAGATGTCCATGTCCAACTTCCCAGCATCCGAATATGTGCTTCTCACGGACAAAGAGCTGGGCAGATGAGAGCAAGTGAAGGATTTGGGGGTTGAGAGATTCTATTGAATTATCTGGGTGGGACTGATGTAATAGGGGGAGGGGCAGGAGGCTGATGGTCAGAGAAGATGATATTATATTTATATACAATACTATACTATATTATATTATATTATATTATATTATATTATATTATATTATATTATAATGGAGGAAGAAGGAAGGAAGGAGATATGAGATGAGGACAAAGAGAGAGAGAGGAGGGAGATACATGGTAGGGTTGAACATGCTACATCACTGGCTTTGAAGGTAAAAGAAATGAAGATGCCAGCATCTGCTAGGAGCTAAAAGAGGCAAAGACAATCGCACTCACCCAGAACTTTCTGAAAAGGAATGTAACCCTGACAAAGACCTTTTAAATTTTATTTATTTATGTTTGACAGTATTGAAGATTGAGCCTAGGGCCTCATGCGTATGAGTGAAGAGTTCTACCCACTGAGCTACAGCCCAGCCTTGGTATTGGAATACTCATACAGACTTCTAGAATGACTCTGCATTGGTTTAAACTAAAAACTTTGTAGTAACTGACTATAGCAGCAATAGGAAGCCAATACCCAGGCACCTAAGTGGTAAGCAGCTTCAGCTGAAGCAATGCCCATCTAGTTTAGTTCAGAACACTTCTAAACGTGATTCCCTGGCTCTTCTAAAAACTTTGTAAAGTATCCTATCATTTAACAAATTTCTTTGATACCTAGATTGTCTTAGATACATAGGTTCCATGGCTTACAAGAATGAACCCAGGTCATCTTGCTCTGCAAACCCCATCCATACACAAACATAACTGGATCCCATCCTTTGCTGTTTATTTTGGAGTGATCTCTAAAGCCACAATTGTGCTCAGTTGCTCCGTTGTACTTCAGCATGCTATTCTGTGAGCAGGCTTTCTCCGCATCCTTATGGCTGACTTTCCTGTCTCTGCTCTCTTTTCGATCCATCTCTCCTTCTACTTCCTGTTGTTAGCTTCTTGAAACTCAGTCAGTGCTCTTCGCTGCTCTATTAGAAGGATGTCAGTGGTGTCCATCACCAACAAGACCAAGTCCAAAGACTTCCATGACATGGAAGGACCCTAATGATAATGCCTGATAGTTTAGAAAGCCATTAAGACCAAATCTTTGACATCAGTGATACTTGGTACACCCCCAGACCTGGGATAAGTTCTTGAGTCATACAGAGTTTCAACCAGTGACAACACTTCCCTCATTTGTAAGATGATGATTTAAAAAAAAAATTCTACTTTATAGTGCTATCGTGAAAGTGAATGAAATAATGAAGAACATACTTAGTATTGTTCTTGATGCATAGTAGGTTTTTAATTATATGTGTGGATGCATGTGTTCATGCATGTGTTTCACTAACTACCCTCTCTACCTAATACTACTAAATACTCCCCACACCACTCACCCCTGCATTTCATGCCAATATATCTTTAACCTTAAAGCCTGTCTATTGTTGTGATAAAACACCATAACCAAAATCTACTTGGAAAAGAAGGAGCATCTTTTATCTTACACATTGTAGTATAGTCCATCATCAAAGGAAGTCAGGGCAGGCACTCAAGGTAGGAACCTGGAGGCAGGAACTGAAGCAGAAGCCATGGAGGAGTGCTGCTTACTGGCTTGCTCTTCCTGGCTTGTTCAGCCTGCTTCCTTATAAACCCAGGACCACCACCAACCCAGGGGTGGCACCACCCACAATGGGCTAGATCCTTCTATATCAATCATTAGTTGAGAAAATGCCTGACAGTCTTGCCTATAGAACTCTCTTATGGAGGCATTTTCTCAATTGAGAGTCCCTCTTCCCAAATGACTATAGCTTATGTCAACTTGACAAAAAACTATCCAGCACAAAACCCCTCACTCCTCTCTGGCCTGGTAAGCTCTTGCAAGTATAAGCTTAAACAGCATCCACTTGTGGAGTAGACTCGGGAGGTCATTCCTCTCTGATGGCAAGCCCTTGGCTCTGCTTCAAAGATTTGTTACGAAGTCATTTCCTCCATCCAGAATCTTTTTTTCATCTGGGGATCAACCAAGTCCAGTGTGGCATCTAACATACAAGAGCTCTCAATAAATGTCAAAGGGAAGGAGTGAAGGACAGGCTAGGATGAAAGGGCCAAAGTTCATACTTGAAACAGCACATGACTGAAGAGCCAATCTATGGAGCTGCTCAAAGGAGACGTCAAGGAAAAGTATCTAAAGAAGGTCAAAGATTACACAATGTAGAGTAATAACTTTACCAAGGGTTTTTAAGTACACAAAATGAATGGTTTTTTTAAATTTTTTTTTTTTTTTAAAAAACAAGAAGGTTGAGCAGTTGCTAAGAGAAATTATTTACTCAAGCAAGCATTTTAAGTGCTAGGCAAGACAAAGCCTCTATGAGAGAAGTCAATACCAAATGAAGTTCCACCCACAAAGAAGACAAAGAACCTTAGAAAGAATGCAAATAAATGGAAGGGGACTATCTCAGCAAGCCACTGTGACATCTCAGTGTACAGCTTGAGTGACAGCTGATGGTTATTCTCACCAACACCAGCAAGAAGTTTCAAGCTATCTAATGAGCCAAACTGATAACTAAGATGGATGAGAAAAAGGTTATTTATTTATTTATTTTTTTAGCAAGAGTTACCTGGTCTCTGAAAGCAAATATATAAACCTAGATGTAACCTTTCCCTGGCTCCTTCAGGACCTTATGAACTGACTATACAAGTGTAGGTCCCAGTGCATGGTTTCTCGCTGATAAGAGCCAGGCCTATCTCTCTAGATTTTCCATAGGTGGAAGTTGCAGTTAGAATGGATGGTCAGTTCTGTTGACATTAGCGGCCAAACCACATGTAGAATTCCAGAGGCACCATGACCCTTGAATGGGGTCACCAAGGCCATGGAACCATTTTAAGAACAAAACCCAGGAGGGTCTGACCTTGGTTGCCTCTAAAGTAAAGCCATTCCTGCTCTCGGTTAGAAACTGGTTTGGATGGAAACCAGCTGATACGTGGACAATCTGATGACTTCAACGGACTTTTCAACCCTTGTAATTATCTCCTTCCTAAAGTAAATGTTAGCATAACCATTGACATTTGATAAGTCACTCTGTGCTACCCAGGACAGGAGACAGATAGACTTTTTTATTGCTATTGAGTCGTTAATTTGCATTTCTTAGCACAATCATTCTTCATTGTTTTGATGTGTAGAAGTACACATATGTAGTTAATTTGACACAATGGCATATGTATGCTCCTTTTCATGTTCTTAATGTGTGTGTGGGTCTTCTTTGTCTGTGCATGGTGTAGTGTGCTCCTGGCACCCTTAGAAGATAAATATTGACTTTCTCTTGCAAATCTGAGGCTCAGGAGGTGGCTATGAAGAGAGAGGGATTTTGAAAGGACCACAGGCTCTCGAGGCTGCAGTTTTGCTGAGACTGATTGTGTCTTGCTTCTTTCCGCATCTTGCAGAGTATCACATCTCAAATTAGTGAGAGCAGAAAGATTGCCAAAAGATTAAAACACACACACACACACACACACACACACACACCCCACTTTCTCTATAAGAAAACAGCCTATCAGAATTACACACAAATAAAACTATAACTAGAGGGTCATAATCATTTATAGCCATTCATTTCTCCCATCCTCTTTGAAACAGCCCAGGGGAAGAAGCCAGTGAAAAGAAGTTCACACAGAGAGACATGGGTAAACTGGGGACTCCTGCCAGATCTACAAAATCCAAGTCCATTGGCAACTAAGCAAGGGATTCCAGGGCCTGAAGCAACCGTGCACATCAGAGGAATGGGCCTCCACTTGGGGCCCCAGCTAATCCTGTGGTCTTCTCTGGCAGACACCTCCGCCCTGAGGTCAGCCAACTAACACTTGACAAAAGCCAGCTGGGGGAGCAGCTGAGCCAAGCTGGTACCCACACACTGCTACTGAAAATGTTTCAAGGACCCCAGCACATCTTACTTACTCTTTCAGCAAGGGAACAAGTTCATGTCCTCCTTCCTCCTTCCAGAACAGGCCACACTCACTTTCCCGGTTTTCTTTTGTTGTAAGACCAGTGGGTAAGTTTTCCCACCCTGGACGTTATCAACTTATGTTGGAAGTTGACTGAGACATTTTTTTTTTTTGCTTCATGTTCAACACATATTTCCCAAACACTCATGATGCTTGGGGTTCGGGAAGGAAAACTTAAAAAATGAAAAGTGTTTCCATAAATTACGTTTCCTAACAAGGGTCAGGTGCCACAGCAAGCACACTCCATCTTCATTTGGTCCTCAGAACGATCCAGGAAGGCGTGTGCTGCCTTTCCTATTATGTGAGAAACGAAGCTGGGGTTCAAAAGGGGGGGGGGTTGGTAAAGTTGAGAACATCAGGGTTGTGGTGTGAATTGATTCTGTGGTGAATGGGGGTTTGAGGGTGCTGTGAGGAACATAGACCTGATCAGATCTAAAGAAGTATATGAAATGCCAATTAAGACAAAAAGCAAAAAGCTAAGTGATGAAAACATTGGCCAGGAGGCCAGCTGCCATTCAGTGAAAACTGTGACGAGTGCCGTCATACAGATCTAAGCGACACAGACATATGTATGCACGTATGTTGTAAGAATGAAACCAACTGTAATAAAAAAAAAACTATTCAAAATGCAGTTTTTTTTGTAGTTGCTTCTGGGAAAGTTAGGCCAACAAAAGGATGCAATTAATTTGAAGTAGAATGTCTGAGGTCTTAAACAGTATTTGAATACTTTATTCTTGAAGGATTTCATAGGGTTTGAAATCTATATATCAGTTTCACAAACTCTCTTAGTTCATGGTATTCTTAGATTCTTAACAACTTATTCAGCATCCCAAGGCAAAAACCAAATACTTCTCCTTTTATCTACTCAGTAGCTATATCTCAATAACTTCAAAGTAGGAGATTGTATACTTCCTCTCAGGGAGGAAAAAACTATGTTATGCCCCAGTGAATTCACATGCATACTGGGAACCACAACAGTACAGTATCAGCTGTAGTCATGTGTATGAAATATTCCATAATAGGTGCGTGTATGTATATACTATATTATATCAACTATAATAAGGGCTTGTTCCATGGCCCATGGGAACAGAGAGGAGGTGCAAGATCTTCTTGTTTGGATGGGGGGTGTGTGTGTGTCAAACATCTCATTAGAATTTTACCTTTTTAATGCTCTTTTTAAAAGTTGAGTTGACATCATAGAGACTTCATCCAGTAACAAGCAGATGCAGAGCTTTACAGCCAAGCACCAGGCTGAGCTCCAGTCCAAGAGAGAGAGAAGAGGGATTCTATGAGCAAGGGGCATCAAGATCATGATGGAGAAACCTACAGAGACAACCAAACCAAACTAGTGGGAACTCATGAACTTTAGTCCATCAGCTGTGGAGCCTCCATGGGACTGGACTAGGCCCTCTGCACAAGCAAGACAGTTGTGTAGCTTGATCTGCTTAAGGGGCCCCCTGGCAGTAGGATCAGGATGCATCCCTGGTACATGAGCTGACTTTTTGGAGCCCACTACCTATGGTGGGGCACTTTGCACAGCCTTGATGCAGGGGGAGGGGCTTGGACCTGCCTCTACTAAATGTACCTCCCCATGGGAGGCCTTACCTTGTTGGAGGAGGGAATGGGAGGTGAGTTGGGTGGGGGGGAGAAGGTTGGAAGGGCAGGAGGAGGGAAGAGAGGGGGATCTGTGGTTGGTATGTAAAATGAATAAAAACTTCCTTAATTTAAAAAAAAAGTTGACTTGAAGAGGGTTTTTTGCTTTGTTTTTATAAACAAGGACTCCCCCCGCTCGTTTACAGATGGAGAGAATGAAGGAAGAGAAAGGAAAGCTTTGAAACAGAAAAATCAGACACAAAGTCACAGGAGGAGCGAGAGCACAGCCTGAGACAGATGGATGCTCCCACCTCTCCGGTGAGGAAGCAAGAATAAGGAGAGTGATGACAGCACTCCTGTCTGTGGCCCGGCTGACTCAGGAAAGCCAGAGGTAAACCTAGGGGCTTGACCTAGGAGAACAACGTGGGAGACAGCAGCAGTCTATTAACGGGCTTGATCAATGAATCTCCCAGCAGCTGGGGATGTGATAGTCTTCAGATATCCTTTTGTCCCAATATGTCTGAGTGGTTCCTTTCTTCGTCTAGTGGAGTTTCACTAGTACATTCGTGTCCCTCAGGGTCTGCTCTGATCTCATTCTTTTGCTTTAAAGCAATCGAGGGAGCCACCTAACTTTTACAGTCCTGTTAGAATAGTAAGGGAGAGTTCAAGTGCAGAAAGACTCTCCCATGAACAAGGGGAGGGGAGGGCACAGTCTCATGGTTAACTGGATTGGCCAACACAAGCCTCCCTACCACCCTTCTGAAGTCACGTGGACACAGCAAAATAGCTGTGGGTGTGTCATCCATCACATGTGTGGCTCTCTGACCTCAATGTAAGCCTTCTCCCATGAATCTCGGTACTTAAGATCTCCTTCCATCCCCTTGAGTCAATTGACTTCACCTTCAGGAAGTTTCTGTTGAGCTAGGAAAAGCAATACTAACAATTACATTTAGAGAGTAGGAGTTTGGGGATGCTTGCGGGGGTGGGGGGGGGGGGGGGGGGGGGGGGGGGGGGGGGGAGCGGAAATACAACCCAGAGTTTGAGTTTGAATAGACAGAGAGGAAGGCAGAGTTCAGATATGGAGAACAATGAGGGAAGACGGGCTTACTTGGAACAGACAATGGGCATCTGGGCCTGACAATGGAGAGAGAGACGGTTAGGCAGGTAGATTGGATCAGAGAGATCTAGACTAGTAGACTACGCACATGGACTTCACCCAGAAGTCAAAGAGAAACAGAGTTCCGAGCATAGCTCGAGAGCATGTTGCTAACAACAGTAAAAGCTGAGCTGGTTGTTGTGTGAATAATGGATCAGAGGCAGGGGGAGTCGAAGACAGGGAGAAGAGTGAGGAGGTGATGCAGTAATCCAGGCATGAAGTGATGAGGACATGGACTAGAGCTGTGGCAGAGGACCAAGGAAATTAGGAAGGATTCCGTAGGAGTAAACTGATTGGTTAGAAGAGCTATGAGAGATGGATGAGCTTTAAGCAAGGTTGCTCGGTTGGAAATACTTCCAAAATGTATAATTTATGACTTATCTCCAGATATTTATGAGCTCGCCTGTGTCATTACCTAACTAATTTATAATCCAGGAGTTCACAGCCACTTTATCCATCATGCTCCTTCTTCATGTATCGTCACAAATAGATTAACTTGACCCTTCAACAAAGTCTTTATAGCATCAGAGTGTGCAATTAATTTTCAAAAA
Source organism: Peromyscus attwateri (assembly GCA_902168425.1). Lineage (NCBI taxonomy): Eukaryota > Metazoa > Chordata > Mammalia > Rodentia > Cricetidae > Peromyscus > Peromyscus attwateri. The sequence continues at coordinate 25,112 of CABHPP010139892.1, read as the reverse complement.
CCAAAGCTCACAGGGTTCTAGCAGTCCTAAATACAGGCTTGACCAAGAATTACTAGAGACGTTCAGAATGGGTTACTAAACATTAACTCAGTTTGCCTGACTAGGAGATAGATAGTAATGTCTCTGTGGAACGGCTCAGGCCGTGTGCATGACTGTTCAAAGTCACAGGGCCTCAACTAGGAGGCAATTCAACTGTCCCTCCATCATGGAAGATGATTATATCTATTGGAAAAGAAGTCATCCCGTTACAACAAAACAGTTTACTCTAAACTAAATATTCTAGTACATAGAGTCTTTTCTAGAACGTTCCTTTGAGGTTCAATAGGCAAATCAAAGTGTTGAATTTTCAAGTGTAAATAAAATAGACCATAACATGTATAAATATATAGGGGTGGATTAGGAAGTGGACAATATAAATGGAATAGGAGAGATCTATAGTTTGATCCAATCTCCAGAAGAGCAGAAATTTGATTGCCTGTGCTTGAAAATTTTTCTTCTCTAAGCAGCCCAGGATAATGATGCTATAATAACTTGTCGCTGTTATTTTTTTTTACCAGACTATGATTTCCCCACTAGATATGATCATCATATCCACAAAGGCAGAATTTTTATGTAAAGACCATATGAGGTAGTTGAAAGCCTATGAGGAGCGTTAACAGTCACCCTGGTAGGTTTCCTTTAAGCCACTACATGTATCCTGCATCATAGATGCCAGGCCCCTGTTCTGTGCCCCATGGCAGGCTCTCTACATTTGCAGATCTGGTTCTCAACTGGCATCACTTCCTCTTTCCATGTCCTCCTTCTGAGGGTTCATGACATGAGCTTCATATTCATTCTTCTGTCTTTTCTACAACTCAAGGCAAAATATGCCATTCCAGTGTTGACTTGGGACTTCTTGGTGACACCTGATACTCTGCTTTGAAATGCTTTCTACTTTCAAGAGAATTTTTAGCTATTCCATAATAAACTAGTGATAATAGCAGGCTACCATTGATTATTTAAAAACTCATTTTATGTTGATTATTTTATTATACACACACACACACACACACACACACACACACACAAATGTTTTGCTGAATGTGTGTAAGTGCAACACATGTATGTCTGGTGCCCATGCAGACCAAAAGAAGGCCTTGAATCCTCTGGAACTTGGGTTATAGATGGTTGTAAGCCACCATGTGGAAGCTGAGATTCGAATCCATGTCCCCTGAAAGGTCAACAAATGCCCATTGACCACTGAGCCATCTCTCCATCCCTAATATCTATGGCTTAAAACACACTCTGCTAAGATCTTGGTTAGGATAATTCGTTCACTTAACTAACACTTAGTGAGAACCCACTAAGTACTGAGCACTGTGCTTAGTGCTGAACTCCTACTTGGAAGCTCTTGTGTCTTCAAGCTGTTAGGCTGGAGGAGGCAGAAAATCCAGAATGTGAACCAGCGGTTAGAATCTGTGTAGAGTCTCATAGGGATTTTCTACCTTTGGAATTTGGCGTCCAGTTTGAGCGACAGGATGAAGTCCTGAGTGAACGTGTATTATTGACATGAGCACAGTCATGTCCAGGACCCCAGTGCCTCAGTGCGCAGCCTTCCTCTGGTCCAGATGTTGACAGCACACAGCAAGCAGCTTCCTTCTCCTGGATGTTTACAGCCTGAACCTTCTCCCCTACGGAGACCTCCCATGCAGACTAGCTAACCTCTCCTCCTGTGTTGTATTTAATAAACACTCTGACGTTCTAGTTGTGACGTAGTAGATGCCCTCCATCAGAGTGAGCACAGCCCACGGAACCGCATCTTTTCAGCACATGTGCTCATGTGTCTGTCCTTTCTTAATTCCCCTCATTAGCCCAGTGAGGTTTCCAGGACCAAGCCATGCTGGATGCAACATCCGATCTCAATTGAAAGTAGGTAAAAGTAACATTAGCTGTGTTTGGCTATCAGTGATGATTTATCTTCTTATTAAATTTCATTTAACGATACAGCACTATTTATGCAACAAATACAAGCATAAACTTTGAGCCTATGCCCACCTGCCATGTCTGCTGGAGATGTCTTATAGATGAGGTTAGACCAAGATGCTGTCTCAGAACCCCTACACAGAAGTTGTGGATACCTCCCTGTCTGAACTCAATTGCAAGAGCTCTCAGAAAGAGCTTACATGAGAAAATGAAGAGCCAGAACCCTCCCCTGCCGTTCTCCTACACCTTCATACCTCTCTTTGGTGTCCTCTCTCAGTCTGAGCACATTCGCTGCTTATCTGACTTAGATGGGCCCAGTAGAGTGTTAGGCATCCAGGCATACACAAAAGAAGTGGCTTTGTAGCCTAAGGAGACTGAGAAAGGTGGGAAGAGCTGCTAGAGGACATGAAGAGCAGACGGTGTCTGTGCTATAAAAGCCGGTCCATCGATGTCTATGCAAAGATAAGGAGATGGGTGATCGGGAACCATTTCTTTCCATAGCGACACTAGTCAGAGTAGGTACCACACTGTATAATCCTCAGAGGGCACAGCCATCAAATCTCAATGCTGCTAGTCTCAGCTTCCCAGGGATTGCTCCCTTAGGAAGGTTGGCTAATGCTATTAGCATATTCTAGGTCTTCCAATAGGCCCCCACTTCAGGGGTCGGGGTGCTCTGGACTAGAGCGTCCAATCTCACTCTAGTGAGCATTGGCAAGCAGCCAGAGAGCTAACTGGAGGTGCCCATTGTATAGCCAGGGCTAGAGGCTGTCTCTCAGGGAGTTCACGGCAGGACATCGGAGGCTTGCTGTCAGGATTTGCTCTGTGGTGACTTCCAAATTAGGAAGCCCAGCTAGCCTGGGAACCAAGGAATGCAGTAGGAGAAAAAGGAATGTTCTGAAGAGGGGCTGAGTTGCTTTCAATCCATAGCCTAGCAAGGAAGGGTCATAGCTCACTTCCTTTCTCTTTCTGCCCAAGATTCTGGTGGTCCCTTCTTTGAAATGGGCATCTATTTTCTAAATCTTATTCTGACAAAGAATATACTTATCTCTATTACAATCACTAAGAAAGGATGTTTATAGCTCCACAGCTTTTTTTTTTTTCCTGTATATAGTCTGTGACAGAGAATACTGTTCTCGGCTTATTGCTAATACCCAAGAGTAAATCACAATGTGTTTAGATTTCACTGAGCATCAGGGAGCCAGGCTTAGGCAATAACGACCACTGATTAATAAATTAGTATTACTAATGCTCATGAGTAAATCATATTATGTTTAGATTTTATTGAGCATTAGGGAGCCAGGCTTAGCCAGCAATGCTGTCCCCTGGTTGATATTTATGGTTGAATTTAGAAATATTCTAGGAAGTTCCATTTTAAATGACAAGTCATAGATTCTAGAGGAGAGTCTATCTACTGCTATAATTCTGCTAAGTGGCCATAGAATTCAACTGACTCCCAACAACTTACTGTTACATCCATAGATGAGTGAAGGTTGTAATCTCAGTCTTCCTAGCTGCGACCCTTGAATACACTTCCTCATGTTGTGGTGACCCCCAGTCACAAAACTATTTTTGTTGTTACTGCAAGCTGTAATTTTGCTACTGTTATGAATCATAATGCAAATATCTGTTTTCTGATGGTTTTAGGCAACTCCAGTGAAAGAGCCGTTTGACCGCCCCCCAAAGGGGTCATGACCCCACTGGTTGAGAACCACTGGATAAGTGCATCTCTCAATCCTCATCAGAGAAGGTTTTTTTTTCTTTTTTTTTTCAACAGATAGTGATTAACATGAGACCCACAATTAGTCAAGGCACACAAGAATAAGAGACTGTAGAACGGTCCGCTCTCAATGGGGCATCTATAGGATAAACACACACCCTCCCAAGGTTCAGGGATCACTGTAGAAAAGGGGACCAAAAGATTGAAAGAGGCAGAGGCAGTGGATGGCTAGAGGGAAACAGTATTTTCTGGGTACAATAGGGCAGTTCCACAGATGAACTCTGATTATGACAACATGTATAAGATCTTGCAAATCCAAGTGAGACAAAACCCCAGCATAGAGGCGGGAGGTGGGCCTGAAGTCCCACCCTTAGCGGGGTAGCTCTTGGCAAGTGATAGCTGCTGGGAGAGGCACAGGCAGTTTTCTTTAAGGGTGTGACCCCTCGTAAGTTCAGTGGAGGGCCACACACTCAAGGCAGCACAAATTGGACTGAAAGTGCGTGCGTGCGCGCGCGCGCGCGCGTGTGTGTGTGTGTGTGTGTGTGTGTGTGTGTGTGTGTGTTTAAATGACACAAATTTGAGTGGGTATGGAATGGGAATAGATCTGAGAAGGGTTAGGTGAGAAGGTCAAATACCGTCAAAGCACATTGCATGAACATCTCACAGAATTCATAAAAACTATTTTTAAAAATAAAATGGAACTTTCATTCAAGAATCAGTAACTCACTGTTTGATCTTAAACTATGCACCCTCATATTTTACATTTACATGGACGCTCAAAGGCAAAGAGGTTCTGGTCTTTGGGTTTAAGGCCTGTGGTACCTAATATGTTGGCAGAGGAGAGAAGCAGGAATGCAGCCCATGATGCAATCTGCCCTCTCGAGGAAAGACCTATTTTGTTTGAGCATACACATCCACGTAAAACGTCTCAGAACTATAGTGGTATTCTATTTGTACTGAAATGTGATTTTATTTGTATGTTAATAAATAAAGTTGCTTAGGGGTCAGAGCTATTAGCAAGCCATAGCGAAAGCCGGCGGTGGTGGTGCACGCCTTTAATCCCAGCACTTGGTAAGCAGAGCTAGGTAGATCTCTGTGTGTTCAAGGATACAGCCAGCATTGGAGACACACGCCCTTGATCTCAATACCAACCATAGAAAACGTGGGAGGTCTGGACAGAGAGGCAGTGACGAGACAGCCACGTAGTTGTGTTTATAACCAATGAGAAGGAAGAACCAGAACTCTTTATAAATCAGACGCACAGGAAGTAGCTCCCCTTTTCGGAGAGCTCTCTTGGCGGAAGAAGCTAGCTGGCGGAAAGCGGGTAAGCTTCTGCTCTGACCTCTTGGGCTTTCACCTTTACATTGGCTCTGTGTTTCTTATTTAATAAGGCGGTCGGTTACATCTACACAGAACTCTCAGCGAACCCTCCTTCTGGTTCACTTTGTGCCTTGGGTGACCCTCCTGTCTTGGCCTCCAAGTAATGTGAAGGAGGTGGTACAGGGCACAACCTCTGTATCTTTGAATCATTAAGAGACGGTGAATCATTCTGCCGAAGCGAGGAACACCACCTATCTGAAGAACCTGGGCAAATATCCTGGACCCTTGACCTAGCAAGACAGCTTTCCTGTCTAGGTTTTCTTCCTTCATTGGCTTTGCTGCACAACTGCCCACCAGGTGGAAATAGCTCCATGCAAAATAGCTCCTCAGACCAGGACGCGTGATGACAGGTAGAGCTTGTCTGGAACAATGTCCAAAATAGTTTAAGAGCTTTTATTAACTAATTTTGTTAATTAACTTCTTTCAACTAAAAAAATAGTTATCGGCCATTTGATAAGGACCAAGCTCAGTGGTAGAAAAATTGGCATACTGCTTACTGTTGAGTGAGCTGGGTATAGGGGTGTTTGCTGGGAATGCCAGATTACCATCCCCTATGACAAAAGCTCAATATCAGGCTTCCAAGAACTCTGAGAGGGGCACCTGGCTTTAAGGGGCATGGAATGGGGAAGACAGGCATACAGACTGAGGAGGAGTTGTTTAGGTAAACGTCACACCATGTGGAAGACAAAGGGGTTATCAAGGGGGTGTCCACAACAAAGAGAACAGCAAACTCAAGGCAACGTTTTGTAGGCAGGAGGAAGTCTGCTGGATTCCAATATAGGAAGAGGCTGGGTAAGCCTGGTGGTCCATTGAGTGTGAGGAAGCAGACATGGAGATAGACAACTACAAGAGACCGACCAGGGGTGTGTTCGAGGACTGCGGTTGACTTAAGTACTTCAGGATTAAGTAGTGAAGTGACACAACTGGATTTACATGTAAAAAGGTTCCTTGGGCTTCCAGCTGCAATGAGTTCAGGTTGGAGGAGTGTGGAAAGGGAGGCTGGTAGACTGGCCAGCAGTCTACAAATGTAGATGTAACCAACCACCTTATTAAATAAGAAACACAGAGCCAATGTAAAGGTGAAAGCCCAAGAGGTCAGAGCTAGGAGCCTTACCCACTTTCCGCCAGCTAGCTTCTCCCGCCAAGAGACCTCTCCGAAAAGGGAGCTACTTCCTGTGCGTTTGACTTATAAAGAGTTCTGGTTCTTCCTTCTCATTGGTTGTAAACCCAACTACGTGACTGCCTGTCTGTACAGACCTCCCAAGTCTTCTATGGTTGGTATTGAGATTAAGGGCGTGTGTCTCCAATGCTGGCTGTATCCTTGAACACACAGAGATCTACCTAGTTCTGCTTACCAAGTGCTGGGATTAAAGGCATGCACCATCACCGCCCTGGCTTTCGCTATGGCTTGCTAATAGCTCTGACCCCTAGGCAACTTTATTTATTAACATACAAATAAAATCACATTTCAGCACAAATAAAATACCACTATATCTCCCCTCTTCTAATTTAATAAAAAGAGAAAAAAAAGGAAAGTTGTAACTAATATAAGAAAAACTATATACAAAAGTACAATAACTATATACAATATATACAAGTGATGAATACCTAAACAATGTCTAGTCCATTTGTATTTGACAAATTCAGAGAAAATAATTCCTTTACTTATCCTATTTTGGTAAGTCCAAAATGTACCTAATTCCTTTCTATCCTAACTAATCTTCAACTATAATTAATTAATCTTTAATATAACTAACTAATCTTCAACTCCCTCAGAGACCCAAGAAGGAAATAATATTACCTAACAAAAATAAAAACAGGAAGTGCATGTAAGCAGCTTCCAAAAAAATTGTGAGTTGACAGAAACAGCCAGCCGCCTGGACAGTCACCTGAGGTTTCTCCGCAGTGTTGGGGCATCATCTTCAGCCTATAGGCTTAGCGTATCTGACAGACTCATTTGTGAAGTAGGATGTACACAAGTTCAATAGTTCAACCTCACCTTGGGTGAGAGCAGTCCATGTACCAGAAACACCTGAATTCCACTAGTGTCATGTCCTGATTCAGGATTTTAAATTCTGGAAATTGTTGATGGTTTTTTAATTCAGCTGTCCATTCTTCTTGACCGTGTATGTGTGGCTTCATCTCAGCATCCCGTTCTTCTCCACATTCCTCTATTAAATGCCAGTCTGCTATTGAGAGGCATGAGCTTAGTCACTCTTCAAGAATAACTGTTTCAGCTGCTGTTCCATTGCACATCAGAAGCCATCGGCCCACTGCCTGTTCAGCTGCCTTCGAAGGAAAGGGCACTGTACCTTTTCCGGATTGCAAAGGCCACTTCAGGGATGGTGCCATCTTGTCCTGGCCTCAGGAGATGCTTTTTGATAAAGCCACAACCACACTTGTTTTGGCAAGAATCGGTAGTCCTTTGTTTCATTTCTGTCTGTCCATTTTGTCCTGTTGTCAGCAGTAGATTCGAGGATACTTTGTTGTCCAGTGGCTAACATTTGCCACAATGAAAGTTAACTCCATATGCAGTTTCTTCAATGCCCATATTCTCTCTGAAGTAGTTTGGTACTGCCAGGAGCCGACATGTCTCATAGTCATAACAAAAAAGAAAAATTTTCTAAGTTAGTAATGCAGCCAGAGATCAAGGGGTGATGAAGTGGGCTCCAGGCACAGGCCCAAGGCACCCACCCTGACTCCCTTCTGTGTGTGCTCCTTGGGACTCACAGGGGTTCCAAGGTCAGGCTTCCACAGTCAGAGTTCTGGTCAAATGTTCTCTGACTCCCTCACAGGCCCAGACATGGCTGAGATTTGAGAACAGGGATGGAGAAGAGGGAAAGGAAGGCAGAGTGGCCCAGAGAAGCAGAGCTGCTGTCTCAAAGGCTGCTTTCTTCTTCCTCACTCTTGAGGTTCCTAGTTGGCAGATACATCACGGGTCAAGGCTGAGGGAAGCTGTTGTTCCACTTGTTCTTCATTTCTAGAATGCCTTAATAAATGTCACTTTATCTCAGGAAATGTGTCTGGAATTTTGCAGACACACCACGTCCAGGGCGGCTCTGGCTATGTGAGAGGCTACTCACTGACCCCGATGTCCAGGTCATTGCCGGGTCTCCCGCTAAACCCAGACACTCCCTGGCTTTGGCACAGTGACTAAGTCACGGAACTTGGGGGCATTTGGTCCAGCAGACCTGTTTTCTATGATTTGGACTCTGAAGGAGGAAACCTTATTACTTCTCCTGGCCCTGTCACCATCTTCCCTGGATACAAGCCTGCAGCTTCCCCCTCTGGGTCTCTGCCCTCAGAGAGGCTGCCTCCCACCCCACCCTGACATCTGGCTGTGCAGCGGGGAATGGTGTGTGTTGGACAGAGCAGCTCAGAGCTGAAAGGCCTTGGCAGAGAGGTGGGAGGCAGCTTTTCTGGCCCGAGTTCTACCTACCGGCTTTGAGCCAACTTTTCTTTTCCTTCCCTTTACAAACAGCCTGCTCCCCGACAAGACTTGGCCAGAGGAGAACTCATTTACACAAGCAAGATTCAGGTAACAGAGATGAGAAGCAAGGCTTGGGGCCCAAGTGATGTGTTGAGTCCAGGAGCCCCTACTACCTTGTGTGAGGTTTTGATAGGAGACTCGGGAGCATCTTCACTGGCTCCCGACCATGAACAGCCAACTTGGAGACTCCAACAATAAGCATTGCTCCTGCCAAGAAAAACTGGCTGACGTCCTGGAAGGCGACACCCAACTGCTCCCATCTTTGGCAAGAGTCACAGGGCAGGCAGGAGCTCTGAAATACACAGAGACCCAACAGGCTGTAGAGTACCCTGTGTTCATTAAATTCCTGGGGGGTTAACTGATTCTGGGTTCACATCTTGCATGTTGAATTAAGTAGGGAAAGACTCTCTGTAATATAGTCCTGAACAATGTGCACAGTTATAATGGACAGGAAGGAGGCTGAGAAAGGGAATATGAATGACATAGGCTTGAATGCCACAGGTTGCATAAAGCCATTGTCTTTGTGCATGGAAAGATGAGATCTGTAACACAATAGAACCAGCTTGCTCCTTTTGAGTCGCTGGTCGATAGGCACCAGTACAAATATTCACATCTTGTTCATGGCCTGACCACTTGGTCCAGAGGCAGGCATTCACAGGGCACCACTTCACGCCCTGCTCTGGACAGATGATGGTGGAACACAGGGATGAAGGTCACAGTGTCATCCCTTAAGGAGCTCACCTCGAGATGTAAGCCTGTAGACAGCATGGATGCTTATGGAGCTTTGTGTCTGTGCACAGCTCCTGTATGACCATTCTCACGACTGAGGCTGAACTACTACATTGTTGAGTTAACCCATGCACAAGAAACAAGGGCTTTTGTAAGGATTAAATGACCCAGTTTTTTTTTTTTAAGTATGTAATGAATCACTGTAGCAGAAATCTTAGATGGTCTTATTAATAAAATCAAACCTGAGGACAAGTATTGGGGTGAACACTGGAAGATCAGAGAGACAGAACAAGCCACAGCTAACCTCACCTGGCCAACTTCTCAGCTGATCTTGTTTCCTCAGACTGGAAGCCTCTGTGTCCTCATATCCGAATGGCTCTCAGCTGAACTGTGCTGCTCAAAACCTAAAAGCTTAATCAGTCAAATGCTTCTAGTTTCTGGTCTTCAAGCCTTATATACCTTTCTGCTTTCAGCCTCACTCCCTGGGATTAAAGGCTCGATTTCTGGGATTAAAGGTGTGAGTCACCATGCTTGGCTGTATCCTTGAACAGATGGATTTCTGCTTCTGGAATGCTAGGATTAAAGGCGTGTGCTACCACTGCCTATCCTAAGTACCTAGTGGCTTTTCTGTTCTCTGATTCCAGATAAGTTTATTAGGGTACACAATATTTTGGGGAACACAATACAACCACAAATCACCAGAAGGATTCTTCTGAAATATTTTCTGTAGAAGGAAGTCACATATGCCCCAGTTATCACTCTTGACTACCATGTTCCCTGACACAGATGATCTAGGTTTATGGTCTGGCTCATCTTGTTCCCAATTCAGGGATGTCATTTCTGTTGTATGCCATAATTTCACTAATGGTACACAGAGCATAAGACTGACTTAATCGCAAAAGAGTAAAAATTAAATTTGACAATAAAGGTAAGGTATTAAGTATCATATTAATAGTATGATATCACACTAATAGTATGATAATATGAGGAATTTGGAGTAAGCATAATACAAAGTTACAGGATACGTAGCTTGCACATGTAGTGTCCTGTCAAATAATAAACAACTGAGAGTATATTAGTTTCTAATTTTTTTTTCATTCCAGAACTTGCTTAAAAAAACCATATTAAACTACCTTAGATTTTAGGACACTTGATGGATGATGGACTTTCTGCTTGACAGGGAAGTCAAGCTGATGGCCTCAGTAGTGGACAGCAGTCAATGAAGAGACCCACGGTTTTGGAGCTAGAACAGCTCTTCAGAGACACACGACCATGTGCCTAGGTGAGCTAGGACTTTATAACTTTGCATACATCTATTGTTCACTTTAAAAAATTGCTTTAAATCGTAGTTTGACAATTTTGTAAATGTTTATAAGACATTTTGATCATATTTATCCTTCTCATTCTTCCTTTATCCCACTTTCCCTCAGTTCCCTCTGGAAATGATTTACTTCCAAGAAAGTCCCTTTCCTACTTTGGTATCTTAAGAAAGGAAATAACCCAATGAGTTTGATTATGGTTGCTTGCATGTGTGGAGTTATTTCCTGGATCTTGGGATCTTGTCAGTGGCTGTACCTTTGAAGAAAAAAACGAGTCCCCCTCCCCCAGCAGCCACCAACTGCCAATAACCCCTTAGCTAGGGATGGGGATTCTTGGTCCCCTACCTATCCATGTTGGAGTGTTGATTGGTTTGATCTTACGCGGATCTTCTGCTGATAACCATAGCTCTGAGCTTCCATGAGTGACATGTCCATGTCATGTTCAGAAGACTGAATTTCACAGCACTTCCCATCATCCTCTTACAACCTCTCTGGTCCGCCAGATTTTGTGATATTCCCCAAGTCTTTAAGGAGGCTGATGTAGAGATCCAGTGTAGGGTTGAGGACTCAATAGTTATTTATCCTTAGCATTTTGATCAGTTAGGAGTCTCTTCATTGACTGCTATGGACTACAAAACAATGCTTCTCTGACCACGGTTAAAGATCAGCACTGATCTACATGTATAAACATACATATTTAGGAGGCATTTTGACATGTCCAATTTAATAACATCAATAGGCTCCTCCTTAGGACCTACGACCTCCTCAGCTGTGGGTTTTTGACCAGGTTTACAGTACCAGGTGTGTGTTAATTCCTTTGGAGAAGACCTCAAATCTAATAAAAGAAAAAAGCAGTTGATTACCCCCATAACATGCCTGCCACTATTGAACCAGTGGACACATCTTCCTTGGCAGGTTAGTATTGGAGCATGCAAGGTCCATCACTGGGGAAGTCCACTGACAATTTTTCCTCCCCAGCAGCCTGCCTAGCAACTTCAAGCACTATGAAAACTAGTCAGCAGGGAGGAAGTTTTCAAGTAGGTTCCAGCTTTATTTCTCAGTGTTCTGTCCTCACCGTGTGTGGTATCTTTGGTAATGGGGTCTCACCACCTAGTTCTGGTAGACAGCCAAGAGAATGACAATAGCCTGTGTTGTTTTAGGCACCTCCGGGACTCCTCTGACCAATAAATCACGAGGAGGTACTCCACTCCTGGCACTGGAAACGTTGCTTAATAACCCTTGTCTTTTGGGAGAGACATTATCCACCCATACAGAGTACCTTTATTCAAATTTCTTTAAAAATTACATATTTTTAATTGTCTGACAAAGTAGTGAGTTTCCATAAGGCTTTTCATAATCTTTAGTTCTGATTAACCCTCCCCTACACACTCCGCTTCCCCATATTCCCATCCCTTCTTAAACCTTTCCACCCCCCCAAATCCCCCATCTATTTTCATATCAGATCCATTCAACTACCCCTTCCTTAGCTTAGGGGTTCTTTCCCTCCACCTCCTGTAGGCCCTTCCTAGCTTCTGACCTCGATAAAAAATGTTTTATCCTGGGTTTGCTTTTGTTTTTACCACAGAGAAACCCAGGACAACTTCTCCAATGCTCTGTTTGCTCCTTTTTTTCTTTTTTTTTTTTTCCCCAGAGCTGAGGACCGAACCCAGGGCCTTGCACTTGCTAGGCAAGCACTCCACCACTGAGCTAAATTCCCCAACCCCAACTTCTCCAGTACTAAAAGAAACAGAGCTAAGACTTACATCAGACTTCTCACGTCTGGTCCCACAGGACTTAGTGAGTGGGAGGTGTTAGGGGGATGAAGGAATAAAGAAGGACTTGTATGCCACAAGACGCCCGTCATCTACCACAAAGTGCCTTGAGTTCTCATCTTATCCACCCCTTTAGTTGGCAAATACGTCACAGGCTGACTTTTCTACACACAGTGATGGCTAAGACACGAATCAGCCTCCATCTTTGTCCTCCATGAGTGCACATTTTCCAGACTCCCTTTTTCTCCACGGTTTATTTGGAAAATCTACAAGATCAGTGAATGATTCTCCTCCTTGAACATGCCTGTGACTCTGTCAGATCTTAACTTATGGGCTCTGAGTCAGGAGATCTGGGGTGGCTTCAAGTTCTGACAGAGAGAACGGATGGTATTGATGCTGGACCATTTTGAGCAGCAGAAGTGTACTCTTCAAAATAATTTTTAATTTATTTTCTCCAAGTCACTGTCACTGCGCACTCTTCATCTGGAAGTTGTCACGAGAAAGACTATCATTCACGGGTGACTGACTGCTGTCAGCACTTCTAAGACCCAACCTAAGGCCAGCTTGGACCTCTTGGAACCCTAACCAAGAAGCTTTTGGGAACTTTTCTATAATTTCTACAAGGCTACTCTATGCAGTGTCCTCCAGTTTGTCAGGAGAGGTAGTTTATTTTTATTTTTTATTTTTATTTTTGGTCTGTTAAAGGTGGTTCTGGAAAACCATACTAGTTCATATGAACCCTGACTAATAACAGGAACTAGATAACTAGCTGACCACTGAATTTGCTCAAGATCATCCTCATGGAATCTCTCTAGTCACCTTGGCCAAAGTCAACAGGGAAACAAGGAAAATTCCTGAACTTAGTATCTAACTATTTCCAATGCCATTTATGTGACTGCCAACCACTATGTTTAAATGTAATTTCTTTTTGTTTCTCAGTTCAACAGTTTCTATCGATGCTACTAAATTACAGTTTTTGTACATGCTTGTTTCCCCCACAAGTGTAGGTGTCGAACATGTTACTAGCCTAACATTTGGCGTATCTTCGAGGACATTGAGGTTCATTTCTGGGAGGATCCACAGCTCAGGGGATGCTTGATGTTAATTCATGGGTTGCTTTTGCTTTTGTCTCAGTAAATATAGGTTGCTATAGTAACACAGTTTGGGGATTATGTCTCATGGGGCAAGTAGAAAATTCCTGACGTTGATAGCAAAAATTCTTAAAGTTCCATGTATTAAAATATCCTGTCTGTGGCTTATATCGATGACTTCTGAAAATATTAAGATACATTTCACTTTCTTCCTGCCAAAGTAAGCAAGCAAGCAGCAGGGAGGCCCAAACTAAAAAGATAGCTTATTTCAGATTCTAGAGTCTCAGACTCTTAAGGAATAAGATTTAATAAATATAAGTAGCACAAATTTAATTATGTTAGATGCATAAAAGAAAAAAAAAAACAGACAGGGGTCTGACCTCAGGGAGTGAAGTAGGGGCTAGACATAGATAAGAACAACCCCGCCAAATAAGTTCACATCCTGATTAGGACGGTAAACTAAATGACAGGAAATGTACTAAAGAAAAATATAGACACCCACCACCTACTTGGCAGTGGCTAACGTAGACCTAACCAAGAGAATGACATTAAAACTGAGACCTGAAGGCTGCGAAGGTACCAGAAGGGTATGGTCTTTTGCAAGAAAGATTATGGACATGAGAGGAGTGGAATAAAGAATTGGCTACGTTCCTGGACAAGTTCATTTTCCATCCTCTTCTCACTGCTGACAACTGACATTTAAATGCTCCTTGCTTAGCCTTCTTAACCCCAAATGCCGAGAGTTTTGTGCTATTCCGTCTCACAAGCGGAAAACAATTGTGATGTGAAGAGACTTGGCTAGGGTGGTACAGAAAATCTAACTGACTTAGGGAAGAAGTGACGTGCAAGGAAAGATATAACCCTTGACTTTGCTCCCCAGTTATCTAATAGCCACTTTTTGTTTTCTTCGACCAGTGTTTAGTTTAGGGAAAATACAAGACACGAATCCAAATGTATCTCAAAGGATCCAATATATTGAGCGTGATTCCGTGGTTGGCCTCATTTCTCTGTCTTCTTTACTGCTAGGCTCTGAGGCAGATGTTGGTATCTTGGCCTAGGGGTTAGGGAGGGGTTATCTGTGTGTTCCCTCCTTATCAACAGTGTGCATTGTCTGGTCTCAGTCTCCTGACCCATGAAGGATATGATTCATGGTTCCAGAGAAAGGCTTTCTGTTGGGTTCAGAGAGTGATGGAGTGGTGGTTTTTTTTTTTTTTTTTTTTTTTGTTTGTTTGTTTGCATTGGTTTGGTTTGGTTTTTTGGGGGTCTGGTGATGGTGGAGTTGAGATCTCACTGAAGTACTTTCTCCATTGTCGCAGACATGTCAAGTCCCTTTACCTTGCTGGTTAACTCTGGGACGGCTGTATCTTGAAGGGTCCAGGGCCCAGCAACATTATACTCTGTCATTTTGACTGATCTAAGCTGGAAAAGTCCCTATGTTTGTTCTCATCAATTAGAAGATATTAAGCTGTATCCCCCTTGCTTACCCAGTCTCCCACCCTTTCTAAACTACTTTCTCACATCACAGAAAGACAAATACACAAGTCCTTAAGACAAGAGGGCAAGGGAGCTGGTATAGGCAAGAAGGGGGCTCTTCATTGTCTAGGAAAGGACAAAGAACCCCCCCCCCAGGTGGATTCTGTATGCTTTCATCCAGGCTACTTAATAAAGGTGAAAGGGTCCATGGCTCACTTCCTCACAGACACCTTGTGGCAGGGCATAGCATGTTCATTCTTAGTTGTGAGCTATCTGTCCAGGCTCACACTGGATTTCAGAGCTTTCAATCTGTACTTCGTATTCTCATATTCCAGAAAGAATACGGCCTAGCATACATGCTCTCCTCACATTCCTACCACGTTCAGGCTCGTAGCAAGAGAGCAGAGAGCAGAATGACAGGTCGAAGCAAAGAGCGGAAACCATCAGGATTGAAAACTGCCGAGCAGACTGTGTCTGAATCCTGGATTCAAACTCACATCGAGCATAAAGTAGAGGCTTATGCTGAGAGCACGATGATTGTGAGGAGGTAAAAGTGTAGAGGCCAGGCAGAGGGTCACCAAGAAAAATGGGGTTATTCTCTTTCCAGTCAAGGACCCGTTGGACAGTCTCCTCACCCTTACCGTTAAGTGTTTCTCCACCTAGCACGCCCAGTTCTCCATCGTCTGCATCTGACTGATACACTCAGGTCCTTTACAATGTCCTTCTGAACGCTGTCCACACCCTGTCTGCCTCTGATGATCGTTAAGTTCTGTTATCTGAGCTGAACATCGCAAGCCAGGGTATGACGTGAGGGGGACCCACACAGCCCTATTTTCAGACTTTCTCTCTGTACACTGACTCACGGCACCCCACTTGAATCAGATTGAATATTTTACGGATTCCTTGTGGATGTTTACTGATAGTAGTGTGGTTGATAGATTGTGTACCCTAATAAACTTATCTGGGGTGCAGAGAACAGAACAGCCATTAGATTAGTCAGACAGTGGTGGCACACACACCCTTAATTCTATCACTTGGGAGGCAGATATCCGTCTGGATCTCTGTGAATTCAAGGCCACACTGGAAACAGAACCAGACAGTGGCGGCACACACCTTTAATCCCAGCACTTGAGATCTCATGTCTTTGCTTGGGAAGCACACATGCATTTAATCCCAGGAAGTAAGATGGCAGGGCAGAGAAAAGTATGTAAGGCATGAGAACCAGGAACTAGAGGCTTTTAAGCAGTTCAGCTGAGATCCTTTCGGGTGAGGACTCAGAGGCTTTCAGTCTGAGGAAACAAGATCAGCTGAGGAGTTGGCGAGGTGAGGTTGGCTGTGGCTTGCTCTGCTTCTCTGATCTTTCAGCATTCACTCCAATATCTGGCTCCATTTTGCTTTTTTTATTTTTATTAATAAGACTGTTTAACAATTCATGTTCCATAGTAGCTCAGCCAGTTGCCAAGGTGAAAGATTGTTTTATGTGACACACTTTATTCTCTGATGAGGCAGGGAAATAAGATTCTACGTCTGTGTTAGATTGCAAGCCGGTTGCTTTAAGATGCCAGCCAGTCGAAGAGGCCAGATCCACAGTCTGAAGGAGTCAGACCACATACCTCTGGCCATCGCTCTCTCAGACAGAGAGTTAAGAAGTGACTCTGTGCTACGGTTCTTACAGCCTGTAATTTATGGTCTTACCCACCGCCTGGCTCTTCCATGTTCTTTGGCACACAGACTGTGTTGACCTAAGTCATGTGGTATGAAACTTCTCATAATCTCTTGAAGGGGTATAAAAGTTAGATATTTTTCTTTGTGTAGGGGATTTCGCTGAAGGCTCTCCCTTGACCCTCCCCATCATCCTGTCTAC
The DNA here is from genome assembly GCA_902168425.1 of Peromyscus attwateri. Taxonomy (NCBI): domain Eukaryota; kingdom Metazoa; phylum Chordata; class Mammalia; order Rodentia; family Cricetidae; genus Peromyscus; species Peromyscus attwateri. Next base: position 8,315 of record CABHPP010139892.1, on the reverse strand, counting down.
AATGGCTACCTATCTAATTCTTACTGCAAGCTATCCCTTTTAAGGAGGCATCCCCCTAGGTCTTAAAGGGAAATGTGAAATGTCTCTTTCCCTTTAAGACTCCATACATGCTGTCTTCCGTGTAATGTACTGTTCCTTTCCAATGGTCTTCCACCTTAAAACCTGGTCATGGTCTTGGAGCTCTTTCTCCTAATGAAGCTGATTCCTGAAGGAGAAGTCTGTGTCAGCTCCTTTTCCAAGCCAACTCGCTGTCGATCCTCTTCAAAATCCAACAAGGTGCAGCAAGGTCTGTTTATAAATGATTTTAAAGATTAAGAGTTGGACCAACTGAGCTGATCTCTCTAGGAAGAAGGAGGAAGAGAAAGAAGAGGAAGAGAAGGGGGAGGAAGAAGAGAAAAAGAAGAGACAAGCAGGCCGGGCGTTGGTGGCGCATGCCTTTGATCCCAGCACTCAGGAGGCAGAGCCAGGCGGATCTCTGTGAGTTCGAGGCCAGCCTGGTCTATAGAGTGAGATCCTGGACAGGCACCAAAACTACACAGAGAAACCCTGCCTCGACAAACAAAAAACAAAAAACAAAAAATAAAGAAGAAGAGACAAGCAGGACAATACTCAGGTTTTTTTTTTTTATTTATATATGAGTAGGATTCAATCATGCAGTGTGCATCAACAACTTTCCAGACTGATGGGCCAGCAAGAGCAAAGTGTAGAGAAAAAGACAGCATATAGGTAATAGCATGTGCCAGAATGTAGGATACACAAAGGGGGTAATAAGACAGAGAATATAGTTAATGTTGTGGGATACCTTCATTCTGTAGAGGGTGGAGTCATGAGCGGATCTGAGTGAGTCCTGTAATGGTGCCTAATTCCCAGTTTTTCTCTTTTGTGCAATATGCTCTCTGCAGTGTTGAGGAAGCACCTGTCCTTTGTACACGTTGTCCAACGTGCTCTGCGCTGAACTACAGATCTCCTTGAGAACAAAGCTCTTGTATTTTTATTAAGAATTCATTCTTGCTGTTAACCCAGATCCAGCTGCTGGGTGTCCGATGGACCAAGGTCGAGGGGACGGGCTCTGTGGCACAGTGGGAAAGGGAAATATGGGCAAAGATGGGGTCAAATAAACAGAGGAGGAAGCCTGTGAGGGACATCTTAGAAGTGAGTGTTGATAAAGCACAGTCGCTGTGATTTGATCTGAGGAAGAGAGGAGCAAAGAGGAGGTTCAACTACCAGGAAGACGTGTCTCACTTCACTCCTCCCATCTTTGGAATTCTCACTCTCTTTTCCACCTTAACTATGAAATACCACTACCCACTCCCCCCGCCCCCACCAGGAGCATCTCACAAGCCTCTTCACCCCAGAAATCCATCAGAGTCTCAGGTTTCTATCTGTATTTAGGTGTGATCTCCCTCCATTCGACCCTTAGAACTTTTGACATCTCTCCTTTGGTATGTTCGTTTTTATATTTCATTTATTTAATGTTTATATAGAACACATGTTCTCATACAGATTGTGTGTGTGAATACATGTATGGTGTGGTGTGGTGTGTGTGTGTGTGTGTGTGTGTGTGTGTGTGTGTGTGTGTGTGTG
>CABHPP010139891.1:0-21432 GCA_902168425.1 Peromyscus attwateri | reverse complement strand
TGAGATCTGGTGCCCTCTTCTGGCCTGCAGGAACACATGCAAACAGAACACTGTATACATAATAAATAAATAAATCTTTAAAAAAAATGATCTTTTCTATATCTGGTATAGTACAGATGGTGCTCACGTTTCCTCTAGAAATACAGGGGCTGCCTTCCTTTCCATCCAGGAAAACAGTGTTACGATCTGGCTCCTGAGTATCATCTTCCGGAGCTTGGTTGCTAGCCTGAGGTGCTATTGGCAGGTGGGTGAACCTTTGAGAGCTGGGCCTAGTGGAGGAGGTGAGGTCCTGAGAGGGAGGGCATGCTCTTCATAGGGATGGTAGGACTCCATCCTTCCTTCCTTCAGCCTTCGTGAGGGGAGCAGTTTTGTTGGCCTCATGCACTCCCATGTGCTATGTGGTCTTGCCGTGCCACAGATACAAAGCAGTGGCACCAAGTGATTACACCAAAACCCGTGACACTGAGCCCAGATAAATCTTTCCTCCTTTCAGATTGTCTAAGGCACTTTTTTCACAGTGGTGGGAATGTTGTCTATTATGTTTGATAGTGAAGTGTGCATAATTTTAAGTTCACATTTCATCCTCATTTTTTCTTATTCCAGATATCTTAATATAGTATGAGTTAACAATTTACTAAAATGTTGTGAGTCTTCAACATTTATATTGTCAGTAATAATAGAGTTTGAATTATCTTTACAGTGTTCTCAAAGTCATCCCAGATGAACTGTGGTAAAATGGAGTTATATTGTATATGTGTAATAATAACTCTAAGTCTTAGATTACTTGAAGGTAAGGAGTTATAATAGCAGTTTTTTATTGCCTTTTAAATACTTAATAATGTCAGCTCAACACAAACACTGTGACATTTTCTGGCCAAGATTAATATTTTAGTCTTTAGGATAGAGAGAAGAGATATTGAATGAATGAATTATATTGTGAAACAAAATCTTAGAAATACATATCACTTGGCAATCACTTAGGTATTTTAGGGTTCCCATCTCACCTACTAGGCTATAAACTTCTCAGGTCTTATTTTGGGGCCCCAGAGGACCTCTGGTGCAGTGATGGGAATGCATTGGACTTTCGCTATTCCCTGAGGAACTCAAGGAGCAACTGTTCTCAACTGCTTCACAGCTAATTCCAGTGCTGGGCCTGGGGAGCCAGACTGAGGCCCCCGACCAGGATGCTTACAATGTGGTGTCACAGACAGTGTTCTGGAAGTGTTGCTTTGTGAGGTGGGCTTTGAAGGAGGTGGCTCTATGGAACTGGTTGTGGTGGTATGAGACAGGGTGGAAAGACAGAACAGGGTAAGGGGAGACAGACAGAATGACAGACTCAGAGACTTTGGTAGAACCAGTAGCCACTGCTTAGATTTTGGCAACTGGGAGTTGGGAACAAAAGCTTCTTTTCCTATTTGTTACTCTCCATGCTGAGCAGGTGCTGCTTCTCTTAAAAATGAAGATATCACACAGGTGACCTTCTCCGAGTTAGGGAACGTTGTAGACATGCCAAACAGTGCAGAAAATAGCCAGCCTGTGGTTTCACCCTTCAGTTTAGGAGAGAGAGCATCACACCTGGAGTGCAGACTCAGGACCACCTCTCACCTCTTTTCCTCCTTGAGGCAGGGTAACTGGCGTGTTGATGTTTATCATTCCTGTCGGACACGTGTCCATCAAGATTAGGCTGTGTCTTTTCACATGTGTTTAGACTGTATATGGATGTCATCTCTGTTTCCTGTGGTATTACTGTTTTTTTCCTCCACATTTGAAATGCATTTATTTACTTCAAAGCCCTGACATGCCCGTTCATTGATGTGGAGCAGTCATTATATGGATGCATTATAATTATGCTGCTTCTGTTTTCTTATATTAGTATTTTTGTTTTCTCTAACAGCATGGCAATGTACACTTACTCTTACATAACACACAGCTTCCTGTGTAAACATGGGAATGTTTCTCTAGGACTGGGTGCATATTCAAGAATAAAAATTGATGTATGGAAAGTATAATCTTTTTTTTTTTTTGGTGCATCACTCTTAAAAGTGCATACTACGTTTTCTTTGAGTGTGTGTGATTTTATGTGTTTTTGTTTCTAAGGTAACTCTTAGTTCTTCCTCCTCTTCCCACCTCAACAAAATAGCCTAGGTGAAAGGAAAATAGCCAAAATAATCATTGCGGCCAACCGAGTCCTCTTTCCCTTTAGGAGCTCTGGTAGAGACTCTGGCATCCATTAGTTGAGTCTGGAGGCTGTGTCTGGATCAGATTGCTCAATTACTCTTGTCCCTGTTCTCCGGCAGATGCTTTTGTGGCAGTTGTTGTCTGTGTCTGACAGCTGTGAGTGTGACTTGTCCACTTCTGGCTGACTAAAGCAGAATTTGAACAGAAGGACAATAAATATTTTCACAATATGATTGCAGAGAAACAGAAACAAAGTAGAATGAAAACAGAAAAACACCAGCCGCCCAAGTGTGTATCAAACATGGCCTAACTAGTTCTCAACAAAATGAACTAAATCTGTTTTGTAGGCTAGTTCAAGGTGAATATATGAGCTATTAAAAATTCTGTCCTTTTAACAAAGCACTGCTAAAACCCTGTGCTCTTATAAAAGACGGTGTTCAAGTAGCTTACTTTAGGATGGTGTTGACGGAACATCATTTTCCCCCATTAACCACAACCACTCTAATTATGCTCAAACATCTGCTGTTTCTCCTTGTTACTAGCTCTCTTCTGGCTTTTAAAGAGTTAAGTGGGAGGTTTGTGAGGTCATGTGTGACTTCACTGGGTCTGGACTTTTGAAGTAGGGCTGTTGGAGGGAAGCTGCCTGTTTAGAGGGAAGGGCTGGGAAGAGGGGGCAGGACTCCTTCAACTTCTTTCAAGTTCTTATCCCACAGGCAGCCCCCAGGGATCCAGCGGCATTCTGGGAGAATGTCACTGTGGAGTCAGTGTGTAGCAGCGGGTACTCACCCAGAAGCCTCTTCAGAAGTCCGTTAAAAGAGCCCTTACGGGAGATGAAAGTTTGCCAGGCAGATGGAACAGAAGCGTTCTCTTCCTTTCCTGACAGATTCATGGGGCAGACTTTCCTGACAGAGGTAACAGGAATTTGGGTTGATTGCCTTTGTCTGGTCCCTGGTCTGAGACAGTCTGTATTATGCACAAATGTAGTTATAGAAAATTCCTTGGACTTGAAAACATTTAATTTCAAATACTGTAAGGCAGTCTTGGCCAAATACTTAAAATGCCTTTTTATTTTGTCAGTAAAGCTGACAGAAATGAGGATGGTACTTTCTTCAGGGTAGTGCTTGGACACGGATAGGGTTTTCTTGGTGGAGCCACGTTGATGTCTGAGGCGATTATCTATAGCTTTGTGCTCCTAGGTTGTGAATGCGTTTTTAGAAACTCTGTGAAACTTCTAGCAGGCAAAGGTGATCAGTTAGAGCTTGCTCATTGAGTGGGCCGTTCTGTTTCCCGAGGCTGCCATTCCTATTTATTGTCTAACTGCTCTGAAAAGAAAGTTGGCTCTGCAGTTAATAGGGAAAAATGATTCGTGTTGGAATGCCGGAGTAGGTTTCCTACTTCAAAGGCTACCCAGTTATCTATGGAAAAAGTATCTTCCAGCTCTACAGTCTGTTTCTATAAAGGTCTCTGTCTGCTGTCATGTTCAATAGACCGACAGCATAAGGGACCACAGTGACATTGAAGAAGAGGGCATGAGTGAGTGTGGCCCGTTGATAATTCCACCCATGCTCAAGATACTCAGATCAGAAGACTCATCCATCAAAAACCGAGAGCACCAGCCCCTCAATTCTCAGGGTAATGAGCCGATTACATCAACAGGCATGTTTGTGTGTATGTACTGGTCAAGTTGGCATTTCTTGACTTGATCACAGATTTTTTTTTTTAGTTCCTATTTATAGTAATTTACAATACCATTTGTTTTATTGGCCGGTCTGTATCAAGTTTGACCTCCTGTATCTGGATATTTTGTTTCACTTTCCTCATAATAAAGGAATAATAGAAAATGCACTAAATATGTTTGTGGGAGGCATAGTCCAGTGGTCAGCAGTCACAGGCCAGTAGCTTTAAAATTTCCCTCTGGTTCATAGGGTTTGGCCTCTCGTAAGTTACTGAAGCAATCCGGAAGCTCAGTTTCTGCATATTAAAATGTGGATGAAAATGGTACTTATTCTAAGGGATGGTTATTGTGAAGACTAAAGTACAGAATGTGCACTTGCCATATTTTGTCGACACTAGGAAAAGCTCAGTAAATGTGAACTTGGGCCACTATTGCTATGTTTAATTGTGTTTCCTTATGTCCGGCACGCAAGAGGACTTGGTTAGGGACACTAGTAAACTGTGGAAGAGCTTACATTGTCAAGACATAGAGGGGCTTTGTGGTCAGGCTCCGGGTAGCACTTCTGCCACACCCGCCTGTCAGTCTCTTCTCTGATGCGGTCTCCCATGCAAGGTTATCAGAGAGAAGGGGGGTGAGGGTTGCAAGTGCAAATCCATCAATACCTGTGTGAAAACTCCTGGCTGCTGGGCTGTGATGGCATGCCAGTTTTCGCATCTTTGAATGTGGGGAACAGAGCTGTATGCTTAGATACTCAGAGGTGGCCTGGGGTGCACATGAGGTGTTAGGTAGAAAGGGCTGCTGGAGGGTGGGCACTGTTCCTGTGTCCTCTCCCCAGATGCAGGTTCCTCTGCTGGGCGGTGGCAACTGTTTTTATAGGCTTATCTGTAGCTCCAGCTTTGCCCTTTGGCTCTCCTCACCCCAAGGGCTGGCAGTTCCGCAGCAGTGGGAACTATGTATAGTTTCTTAGTTCCTGCTCTGTTGTTATGGATAACATATTTATCCTTATTGAGACTAAACAAAATCCGTGGAAATGCCTAGCACACAGTAAGTACTAAACCTATTTTTACTTCTCCCCAAATCATTCTAGTTCTTGGGTTATAGTCAAGGGAAGTTTAATTATAATTTGTAAATAAGTCTTTTTTTTCCTGCAGTATATTGTGAAGGTCTCATGTCTAGACTGTGGTTCTAAAACTTTTGATTTAAATACCTTTCTTGAGCTGAGCATGGGATGTGTGCCTGTAATCTCAGACTTGGGAATTATAGGTAGGAGAATCAGAAATTTCAGGCCAGTCTTGGCTACATAACAGTTTTGAAGTCAGCCTGGGATACATGAGACCCTGTGTCTATAGTGGCAGCAATAATCGTCCTGTGCTGCTAGTTTATGCCATTGTTGTCATTGTGTCAGCCTTTCTGATAATAGTTCAGTGAAGGGTGTGGTTCGTACAGCGGTTAAATTCAACCTTAATCTAGTTTTCAAAACCTATGAAAAATAATACAGTGCCAGTGGTAAAAATCAAATTGAAATCCCTACTTGTTTCTCCAAAGGAGCTTCCATTGGAAGTTTGCAGGGTATCCTTAGAAGGCAGGACATTCAACGTTTTGGGGGGATTTTATTTGAAACTAACTTCCTGATGTAAAAGTATAAATGTGGTCTGGAAAGTTCTGTTAGGTTTGCCAGGTTCCTGCACAGTTAAGTCTCTCCTTCTAGTTCCATGGGGTTTGGAATGTTTGGGAGTGCCCTTGCAGGGAGCTGCCTGCCCAGCTGGGTCATGTCACCCGGAGCCCAGTGTACTTGACAGGTCCAGCTCAGCCCATCCTGCTTCGGGTCATCTGACCAGCCCCGAGTCCTTGGAGGACAGTCAGGGGCTTAAATGCCCTGGACAACCTCAGTCTTGAAGCTCTGTGTTCCAGCAAGGATTTGAGTCTTTGCTTAGCTGGTTTGAGGGTGGGGTTCAGGCTGTCCTTCGGGCTGCTGTTGTGCTTGGCTGGGAGTCCTCGGCAACACTGGGTGGGGAGAATGTAGAAATTGTTAAACTGAACATGGAATTGCAGGACTATGTTTAACTTCCAGCCTTACTGTTTACCATCTGTGACCTTGGCCAGGATGACTCGGGCTCTCAGCTTCTTTACTTGCAGAATGGAACAATTGTGGAATAAAATAATGCACGTGGAAGTGCTAGACAGTGCAGAGTGCTCTGTGGGTTTGTTAGTCTTAGTGCGTGGATTCTATGACGGTGGCTAGTTCTGACCTGGCTTAGGTAGACTGAACATTGGTGATTTGGAGGAGGAGAAAGTTCAGTGTAACTACCTGGTGTCCTTAGACCTAGACTCATCTCCTTGAGGAGGGTTTTGTCCTATCTGGACAGGAGTGCCAGTGGCTTGCCTAGGAACTTGTATTCAGAAGGTAGGGAACAACAGAGTCGTTTCTATGCCTAGAGTGTTCTCAAATAAGTACCTTTTTGTTTAGGTCATGGTTTAAGTAGGGGAAGCTCTGGGAACCTAAGTTGACCCCATTCTGGTACTGATCGTCAAGACTAGAAGTCACTCTTTATCTCTCAGTTCCCCAGCTTCAAAAGCAGAGGGTGGATTAAAGACCCTTTTGTGTGGGGAGGGTCTGATGGCTATCTTCCTACCTCTACATTTCTTCTGCCTTGCTCTCATAATTTTAGAGGACAATGTCTGATCCCCAGTTTAAATCATTTAGGAGAACTGCTAAGTAAAAATTATTAATTCCTTGGGAATCTTATATAATGTATTTGATCATATTCACCTTGAACTCTTTCCCCAACTTCTCTCAAATCCATTCTTCTCTACCCCTGGATTTCTTGTCATTTTTTAATTTTAATTTTTTAGAAGCATCCACTGGCTCCAGTTAATGTCATCAATACATCAATTCCTAGGTGAGAGCCCACCCACTAGAGCACAGTGGACATACTAAGAGCCAAACCCTTATAGAAAACGGACTCTTCCTCCCCTACTAGCTGTCACTTGTCCATAGATGTGAGTCAAACTCAGGCCATCAGGCTTTACCCTTTGAGCCTTCTCACAGGTTCATGAGAAAAAGGGCTAGAATATAATGGATTAACTTAAGGAATGAATTGATGAAAGTTTGATAGTCTGCATTTTCTGGCATTTTGACATTGGGAAGCTGGTGTTTTGTGCCATGACTTTGGATTTGACCTTAACTGACCTTGCTGTAGAGATGATATAGCTGAGCATTTTCTAAAGCTTAAAAGGGATGGAACCACAAAGGATCTCTACAACGCACAGCCAGGGATTGCCAGTCTCTGCAGCATTGTACAGCAGTAAGTCGTTTGTGTTTTAGCTGTCGCTAAGGATAAGTTTAGTGGCTGTTCTTGCCTCAGCTGGTGAGTAGTCCAAGTTTTACAATCTGATCTTACAAAAGTAACTCTTTTTTTGGTAAAGAGAAAACAAATTTTAATAGCAAAATACTGAATTGGGAAGTGTAAGTTGGACATGAATAGGCCACTTCCATAATTATCTGACACAAGAGAGGACAGGTACAAGTATGCTTGATACCTGGTCTCAGGAGTTGCAGCCATGAGCATGGTTGCATGCTGTGAGCATGGTTGCATGCTGTGAGCATGGCTGCATGCTGTTTCTTAACTCCAGCCCTGGCTTGGCTGCCCAACAGTGGGAGTCAGCCATGTATGTACTAAATTAGCAGATTCTGCCAAGGTATCCAGGTCTTCCTAGGAATGTCTCAGGACATCATAACTCTGGAAAGAGACTAAAGAGATCTATCTGCAGAAGCTAGGTTGTAGACCAAGGGTGGGCTTCTCAGGATGTGTTTTCAAAATCCACCCATGGTTGGGTAGTGCAGAAGTAATGTCTGTCTTATATTGAATTCAGTTTAATGAAAACGTTTGAAGTCTGATGTAATTGTATATCAACTTGCTTACAAGTGGAATTGATATGCTAATAGCATATTTATTATATTTTGATCCTCTAATGCCTTTCCCCTACTAAAAATGTACTAGTCTGACTTTTTATATATAGCTCTAGATGTTTGGATGGTAGGTGTTCTGCACCCCGCTTTCTTGCCTGTGCCCTTCTTTTTTGTATTCATAATTGTTCAGGTTGTCCTGGGTTCCTTTCTCTTCATTTTTGCTCTTAGTAAAACTTAGTAACAACAGATGAAAAGGAAGTGTGGGTTGCTCTGCTCTTGTGTCTTTGCCCATCTAAGGGCTCTGTGACTCTGAAGAACCTAGATATTGTCTCCAGACTCTGCATTAGCATTGCGTCTACCTTCCGTGAGATACAAATGGTCCTTGTGCTAGGTTTTGGGAAACTTAGGGCTTGGCTGTGTCAGTATTTAAGTTCTTAATCTCTCTTTCCCTCTGAAGCTTTCATTTACTCATCTGGAATGATTAAATAATTTATAGTCTTTTCTAACCAACAAAATTCTATTAGTTGACTCCATGAAATCGTAATACTCTGGCTGGCTCCTTACATGAACTCTTTGTGACCAATTGGAGTCTAACCTATGGAGCAAATCCAACAATTGAGGAGGCCATGGACTTGAAGCAATGGAATATAACAAGAAGGTGGAATACTGACCATAGAGTATTGGGTCTTTAGAATGGAGAGTGCATGGAAGGAGAAGTAGTTACCTTTCTGTGGCAGTACTGTTTGGGTTGTCTTAACTGGTTGACTTTCCTATTGTTTTTTTCATGGAAGAAGTAATACTGGTTACCTTTCCTCCATTTGAGTTGACTGCCTTGACATACTCATTTCAAAGCCCTAATTGTATTTAGTTTTATAAGGAAAATACAATGGCCAAAGGAAGAGTATAGTCCCCTCCCTCCCTCCCTCCCTCCCTTCCTCCCTTCCTCCCTCCCTCTCATTTTCCTGAAGTGACTGACCATTGCCTGTGGCTTTCTAAGCCTTGTTCAGAGGCTCTCGTCTTCCGTGGAGGCAGAGCTGTGAACCCACCTAATGTCCATGTCCTTTCAGCTCTCTGACTGGAACTCTCTCACGACTCCTAGCTGTGCAGGGGGTAGATACTGGAGAGCCCACATTTAGGATTTTTTTTTCTCTTTTTATAACTGGGAATACAGCATGGGGTTGGTACTTTGAAGCAGTGGATTTTCTTGTATTTCATATTAGCTCTGGGATTTAGGGCATGCCACCCTTTCTCAGATCTCATTTTAAAAATGGGATAGTTGGGCTAGGCAACAGCTGGTATGTTTAAGAGCCAGTCGTGGGCTTGAGCTTTCTCTCTTCCCTGGTGTACCATCCGAGGAGAGGCAGTGAAGGAGAAGGGGTAGGGGTAGCTGGCTTGGCTTATGCCTCCTGTGCAGCCCGTAACCTCTGTGAGGCAGAGGCTACCTTTTAGTTTTTGGACAGCCCTAAGTCCAGGCTACCACAAAATGTTTTAACATTGATTATTCCTTTTTTTGGTCAGTACACTAAATTTGGCATTTATTTATCAAGATGTCAGCAGTTTATAGCTCTCCACTTGGAAAAGAGTCTCCCATAAACATTTGTGGTTCCCAGTGCAGCTTCCCTGCCTGGGCAGGAGAACTTTTGAACTGTTTGTGCCATTGTGAGGAATATGGTTCTTTCTTGGGAGACTCTTCCCTGCTTTGTGTGCTTTTTATTCAGCAGAAGCCTCGAGGACACTCACTGCTCCGTGGCCTGTATTAATGTGTCTGCAGGCCTTCACTTCAGGGCCTGCTTGAACTTTGAGAGAGAATCGACACTTCTCCAGGGAATTGTTTGCTTTTTGCCTTCTTAATAATGGCAGGACCAGTCAAAACACTTGCATTGCTTACTGAGTGTTTCTTCTGGATTTGAGGCAATTTGACACCACCCACCCCAACTTCTTTTACTATTTTACAGGGAACCTTTGGAATTGACTAATTGCATTGTTTAAAATACATCTTTTTTTTTTTTTTTCCATTGAAGGATGCCACTCGATCCAGCCCTGTCAGCACATTCCTTTAGGCGCATGCCAGAGACTTAGGTGAATGTGAGCAATAGTAGTGAAGGTTATTATAAGTTCACTTGGTTAGTTCTGTTAGTCAACAGAACTTCGGAGTGGTTCTGGGAGTTGAACTCAGGGTTTTGCATGTGCTAGGGAAGCACTCTTACCATTAAGCCAAGTTCCCAGAAGGATTTAACTTACATGTTTATTCTCTTCAAAACATGAATTTCAGTATATTTTCCAGTCTGATTTGTAACTTAGGTGGGCAGTTGACTCATTTGAGTTTCTTAGTTCTGGTCATGAAACTCATGAATCTTCACTTGTGGTTCACCTAGGGGAGAAGAAAGTCAAAGGGTACAATTGACTCTCCCCCCCCACATGAGTGACACAGTTAACAGGTTGCTGATATGGTGTTTCCAGGGATCCCCCAGTTTAGAAACCTTTGCTGATGCCACAAGTTCATTGCTGGTGTTACTATTTCATTTCAGATGTTACTGTTCATTGCTGATGTTACTAGTTCATTGCTGATGTTACTCTTTATTACTGATGTTACTGTTCATTGCTGATGTTACTCTTTATTACTGATGTTACTAGTTCATTGTTGATGTTATTAGTTCATTGCTGATGTTACTCTTTATTACTGGTGTTACTAGTTCATTGCTGATGTCACTAGTTCATTGTGGATATTACTGTTCATTTCGGATGTTCCTGTTCATTGCTGATGTTCCTGTTTCCTCCCTTTTAAAGCATAGTATCTCTGTAATCTCTGCAAATGCTGCACTTTTCTAAGAGAAATAGTCTCAAATCAGAATGGTACTAACGAAGCAGGCTTTTGATATTTAAGGATTGCAGTATACAGTCACCATATTCTTGCCTCATGATTTTTATTCCTTTGGAATTTACTTACCCTTAAAGTAAAACTTTATTTCAATAAGACTTTAGAAAATGCAGGCCACACTGTGAACTTATGGCAATATATTCTGAGATTTGAGCACAAAGCCTTTTCGTGCATTATTGAATGAACTGGTCATTGTAACCAACTTTGTATGGGACAGTTGTCTCAGATTCCAACCCTGTAGCCACATTATTTTCTTTATGCTCACTAGCTTATCCTGGAATTTGACTACACATTTTTTTTCTCTTCTATAGAAAGATCCTGATGCTCATGTGATTAGTTTCCCATATCGCTTATGCACTTTGAACTTTCCTGGTAATCTTATTTTTCCCAGTGAAAGTAGTCCATCCTATTTATGGTAGTGTAGAGGTGTGGTTAAATAGCAACAAATTCAGTATTTTCATTTCTGCTTCATAATGTTTTCAGTGGAAGTGATTCAATATCAGTGCGGTTTGAGTTCAAGGGTACAGAAAAATAAGACCTACAAATATGTTAGCTAGGCGGAGGATAGGTAGCCAAGATAAATATATTGAGAAGTTCCACTGTTACAGAAGTTTACACTTAAATAGAAGATATGTGTGCCACTTCAAGTCATTAGTTACTATTGCAGGAGTGAGAGTAACGAACCATTGAACTTGCAGACAATTTTACTTTCCTTAGAATTCTCAGGGGACCCAAAGGAGGAGAGTTATTTCTTCCTTTGTCTCTTTCTGTGGCATCATCATGTTAGAAGAAGAATTAAGAGAACTCTTGTGGTTTTTCCAGTGGGAAGTTAAATCATTCAGATAAATATGGATAATTTTATAGGAGTTAAAGGTTATTAATTGAAGTTTTACCACTGTTGGAATTTTATCAGCCTAGTGTTTGGACATCTTTCTTATAGGACCAAACTCTATGCAAGCAGCAGAATCTTGTGTAGGGTTTAGGTCTTGAATTTTTAAAAAAGTATTTTCCATCATAACTCAGTGTGGCTATTTCCTGAAAATACTGCATAGGGTAAAAATCCCTCTGGTTCTCTGTAAAATAATTGTAGTAATAACTCCTTGGAGCTGTTAACAGCATCAGTCTAGATATTACTTACAAAGTGTTAGTATGTGCACAGTAACTGTCAGCAATGAATAGAAACATCTGAAATGAAATAGTAAGACCAGCAGTGAACTAGTAACACCAGCAATGAACTAGTAACATCTCTGTGTTTTCCTGTATGCTTCCAAGCTCTTCATCTCATGTCTTAAAATCACAGAGCTCAGATTAATAACAAAGGACCAAGCATACTCACTAACATTTTTGTTTTTCTTTTGTATTTTATGCCTTTTTGGGTGTTTGGTCAGAGGTGCTAGGTAAGGACTGAAGTATATCTTAAAAGTGTATGAGAAAAGATGAAAGCACCACAGAATATAGAGTTTTGTGCAGTATTTAAGGGCAGATTTTCTTAACACTCCCTATGTTACCATATTATATAAAAGTGGATGCGGGGGTAAAATGGAGAGACTCAATGTTGATCCTCTGGCTTATGGCTTTAGGCATGGTGGTGTGACGCCTCATACTGTGTTATGTTCTGCAGAGCAGTGACTTTTCCTAATGAGCCCCTGTAACCCTCCAGATGACTTTATTAATAGTTGTACCAGAGGGTTAGTCTTAAGTGGTCCACCATGGGGCAATCAGCATGGAAACTGAGTATCTCCTTATGAAAATTAGAATAAGAGGAAATTGTATAGGTCTGTGCACAAAAATCCACTGGAGGAAGGCAGCTGCAGCTTACTGTAGTGGGTAGCCATTCCAACATTGATCTGGAAGTTCCAACCCCCATTGAGGCTTCGGTAACTGTCACACCTACAAGGCGGGGCCAAGGGAGGACCCTGAAGACCCGAGATCCGGATGCGCTGGCTCTCTTGGTTCCTGGACCCTGGATGCTGGAGGTAGACCAAGCAGAGTTCTCCAGAGAACACCACCGGACTGCACCATGCCTTTCCTAGACCCTGCAACCTACCTATCCCTTCATTTGTAAGTTATGTCACTAAATAAACCTCCCTTTTAACTACATGGAGTGGCCTTAATAATGTCACCAATAGCTTACCATTTCAAGAGACATTCTGTAGTTAGTAAACTCATCCCTTGATCAGTAATTATCAGTATTGTTTGTCTTAGACACATTGTCACTGTGTCATCCAAACCAGCAGTAAACTCAAGGGCTGAGGCATTCCTTCTAGTCTCCCTTGTCGTTGGGATTATGGTTGTGTGCCACCACACCTGGCTTCTCTTTCCTTAATGCCTATTTATAGCTAGAATATTTCCCAAAGAGCTCTTTTGGCTGGATATTGAAAAATAGAATTACATTTTGAGCTAGAGTCTTGGTGGTGTAGCTCAGGCTGGCCTTAATTCAAGATTCTATCCCTTGCCTCAGTCTCCCTAGTTCTGGGATCATAGTCATGTGTGACCACACCTGGCTAAAATTGTATAATTTGAAAAAATACATTTATTTGAGTGTGTGATTGTGTGTGTGTGTGTGTGTGTGCGCGCGCGCGCGCATTCATGTGTGCATATATGGAGGTCAAAGGACAACTTGAGGGAGCTGTTTCTCTCCTTCTACTATGTGAAATCCAGAATGCTCTGAGAAAGGGCTAATTTTTTTTTTTCCATTTAAGGCCCTGATGATAACATTTTTATGCCAAATTACTGTCTCTGTTTCTTAGTCTCCATACCATTCAAGAGCTTTAAAAGGGCATGTAAACTTTAGAGGTGTGCATTCTTGGACCGTCTTGGGTTATGGGGATTCATATAGCAATGCTGCATAGCATACTCATGCTTTTGGTCCAGGCTGCTGTTGTGGGCTCCTTACCTGTGCCGTGGTATTGGTGAGCTGGTGTGATCCACAGTACACAGTCCCTTGAATCCCTCTCTGTCTAACAGTGCCTCTGGGTACCCTTTCCTTCCTGATATTCTAGTCCTCTTGAAATATTAGTGAACCTGAGAGGATGGTGAAGTAGTAAGGACTGTTGCCTTGGAGACAGAAGAGAGGCCTTTCAACTACCCTCCTGCTGTGACTGGTGGACAGAGCTTCTCAATCAGTTTTCCCTCCCCTATATGTTTATTAGTCTGGGGTCTTCATTTTAGAGATAGAGCTTTTAATTAACCACAGAAAGGGACCAGGGGCTCTTGTTAATTCAGGCACTTTGTTACCCTTCTATACTCAAACAGTCAGGTTTCTCTCTCCCAGGTCTCTTTCCTTAGTATAGGAGACTTTTTCTACCTCTCTTTCTGAAACATCCTGAGACACTTCATCCTGATTAGCAAGGAATGAAGGTCTGTCAACAGCCTCAGAGAATTCTTTATCCTCTCAGGAGTCATCCTAGCATGACTCAGTGATAGTGGTTGTGTGTAATTAACAAGAGTCCCAGAAAAGCTTGCCTCCATACTGCAGCCTTCTTTGCTCACTTCATAATGCCTGCACTTCCTGTCTACATTTCCACAAAGCATCCCGTCTCTGAGTTGGTGGATTTTACATTTTTCCTGTATCATCATGTATGTACATACGTACATGCTTGTGTGTGTGTGTGTGTGTGTTTAAATAACAGGCAACTTTTAAAGTAAGGAAGAACTCCCCATTTTACCATCAGGTTAAGAAGCTTGAATAGTGGGTTTGCCAAGCTCTACTCTGGCGACTCCCTCCTACTCTCAAGATGCTGCTTTTTGTCCTCACCAAGGGCACATGACTTACCTCCCATTTATGGTCATGATATGCTGAGCACATACACACATGTGGTATACACATTAGCAAGCTGTCACAAACACACTGATCTGCTTTCTCAGGCAACCAACTAGTGTAGGTACTAGCTCACTGCCTTAAGCATGAGCTGTTACTGCTGGCCATGGGTTTGCCAGGCAATTTTGGTTGTAAAACTCTATTTTCATCCAAAAGAAATCATGTTTTGTTGTTGTTCTTTGTTTGTTTGTGTTGATTTATATTAAGTTCTTTTTTGACCACTTTAAGATAGCACATAGTATTCTAATCAACTTAGTTGACAGTTGATTATAATAGAATTTTAGAGGTAGGATATTCATCTACTCTTGTAAACTCCTCACCCACAACACACGTGCCAGAATCATATGTGTGAGGTTCTGAGACAAAGGAAATAAGGAGAGTTGCCCAAAGTCACACAATTATTCATTAAACTGGATCAGCATTTAAATCCTTCTTCTATATCCTGCTCTTCCAGATCATCACCATGCAGTTTTCCATTTCACTCTGAGTCTTCTAGAAGTTACTAACACCATAGACCCCTGAGGTGTACCACAAAGTTCCTAAAGTCAGACTCCCCAGGTCACATCCCAGCTCTGTCATAAGTATTAGGATGTGTCTCGTTTTCCTTGTTTGTCAAATTGACATGGAGTTCTTGTGAAGATTAAATGCCATAAAAGTCATGAAAGAACAGTGCCCGGAATGATGAAGGTACTTAGTACATGTTGTCTATCGTTTTTGTCTGAGTGCTCTGAGTGGCAACGGAGAGAAAGTCATAAGTACAGTCTATTATAAATCCTGTTGAAGGTTTGTGTCAGCCTGAGGGAGCAATTAGAGCTCACTTAAGATTATAAAAATCTCTCCCTCTCCCCGTCTCTGTCTCTGTCTCTCTGTCACACACACACACACACACACCCCTATACCTGCTCATCTCTGGGCAAACCCTGTGTTCATCACAACTTAGCCACTTCCCCTCCCACCTACTACTGAGAGTGACTGAAAGCAATTATGCACTAACAGTGATGTGGTGTGCATCCCAGTGAGAGCCGCAAGTTCTTATAAGCTCTTCAGGCTAATTTTCTTGGCTGTCACATTCCTTTGAAACATGGCCTAGTAATTTTGTTAAAGACTAAAGGACAAAGGGATTAATAATATGACCCCTAAACACGAACACTTATGGAGGTACCTACTTCTGCTAAGCGTGAGCCAGTGTTTTGTTCCTCCATGTAATAATGAAAATTACTATTCGGAATTGCAACTGGTGGGAGGGGTGAAGAGTTTCTGTGGAGTGACGGCACTGCGTTGTCTGCCTCTGTGAATGATGGGGGAGAGATAACCACAGAGGACAGCTCAGTGACTGACTGCCATGTCTGTTAGTCCCCTGCCAATGGCTGTGTGGGAGGCAGGGAAGGTACAGTTGCAGGCAGGGTTGTGTCAGGAGTGTGTCATGGGAGAGCTGCTACCAAGCTCGAGTCTCGCTTGTATGATGAGTAAGGTGCTTGTGGAGTAAACATGTTTGTACTTGAGTCCGGTGCTGAGATGACTTACAGTGGCTCATGGCAGAGGTGAGGGCTTTGTTCCGGAAGTGCTGGACCTGTGGAATCCACTGAGGAGTCTCTTGCCTTTCCCTGGGTGAGTGAGCATCCTTCATTCCTCCTTACATTTGCAGAAGTGTGCCTTCTGAAAGCAGGCTGCCCCTGGGCTTCCTGGTACTCTCCATCTCTTTGCTTGTAGCTGACTACTCCTTT
The DNA here is from genome assembly GCA_902168425.1 of Peromyscus attwateri. NCBI lineage: Eukaryota > Metazoa > Chordata > Mammalia > Rodentia > Cricetidae > Peromyscus > Peromyscus attwateri. Next base: position 5,247 of record CABHPP010139891.1, on the reverse strand, counting down.
TAAAGGCCAGAGGATTTGTGACAGGAAAAACCAGGAAGAGCCAATAGGAGGTGCTTTGGTGTGGAAGAAGCTGGAGAGGGAAATTTAACCTTTGACAGTCAATCTTTTAAGAGAAAAAAAGACTTGTTTTACTGATGATAGTGGGTCTCTTGTTTTGTGCCTAAGAAAATGTTTTCCTTTAAAAGGATAGAAACGATTAGGTGTGTGCTTAGTGGAGGAAATGCATTTTTGGAGTAGGGATATTTTTCTGCACCAGCTGTGATGAATTAAGAATGCCAGAAACTTGTGAACAGAACATTTGAAATGGCCTGCATTCTCTCAAGCTGGCATGCAGATATTTCTACAGTTCCTTGGCTGTCTGGGAGAGAGCCAAACACTGGAAGTAGTGTTGTGAGATGTATTTTCTCGTTCAGATGCCATACCCTGATGATTTTGTAAAGTTAGTTGGGCTTTTTATTTATTGGTTTGTTTTTTTGTTTGTTTGTTTGTAGCAGTCATAGAGACTGAGATTGCTGAACAAGCCAAAAAAAAAAAAAATGAACAAGGCCTAGATGCAAAACTTTCTTGAAATGCAGTTAACTGGAGTTTCTATTTTATGAGGTATTTTCATTTTTAAAATGTTGAACTTTGACTTCCATATACTTAGACAAATGTCCTCAACTGGGTGCTTTTTAAGAAAGGACAGGCTAGAATTATGTGGGTTTGCTAATTAGAGAAAGCTCTTGGGAAGCAGAAGAACCAAGAAGGAAGAGTCAGGCCGTTTCCTTTCAAGGAAATCTATGCTCCTTGTTCCCAAGAATGCTAAGGCGAAGCTGGCCTTGTCTTGATTCTTAGTTCTCAAGGCATCTTGGCCATGTCATGAAGCCTTGGCTCTCCACAAACCTAAAATTTACTTCTAGTATTATTCAAAGGAGTTTGTTTCAGACAGTCGGAGCCCTGCTTGAGATGGTAAGGTGAATTCTAGTGTGAGCTGTTAAGGGCATTATATGATTTCACTATACTATTAGCTAGTTAAGCCGTATGATTCATTTCATAGATGAGATACCTTAAGATCGTTCCATGATTATGCGTTTTACTAGAGAGCCCGAGAGCAGTGTCTGTACTCGACAGGTATTTAGAGCCGTGCTCTTATCCTTGGTCCCTAGAGTGACTCTCACCTTACTCAGGAACAATCCCCCGGATTTACAATGTGGTGTTGCAAAGATAAAACCAGTGCAAAGACTTCTTTGTTCTTAATAAGTAGGAAATTGCTTGAACACCTTGGGAGGGGACCAGAGTGCTGTCAGCTCTTCATTTCTCCTTTCATTTATTTTGTGTATTGGGTTTACTTTGTGCTTATTTCAGTTTATCTGTGAACATTGCATGTTAGAGCAGAGAGGAATGGCATAGTCACCTGCTTTTGAGCCTCTCTGGTCTTCATGGGACATATTCACATCCCCGTCTGCTCTGTCTATGCATATACATGTGTATTTTACCTGGGTGACATTTTAAATGCCATTTACATGAAAACATTTGAGCTTGTTAAAGAATGGTGTCATGGTATTACCATGTGTCAAAAAAGACTTGCTTACCACAAATCGGTGAAATCATACTGAAAGATAGTCCCTGGGCTATTAAGTGACAAGGACTTGGTTTCCATAGTATTTGAAATTTGATATATATGTTAATTACTCTTTGTTGCTCTGATAAAATACCATAATCAAAAGCGACTTATGGAGGAAAGTTTATTTTGGCTTATGGTTCCAGAGAGTGAGTCCATAATGGTGTGGAGGAATGGCAGCAGGGAGCTGGAGCAGCAAGCTGATAAATCACATCTTCAACCTCAAATGCAAAACAGAGAGTGAACTGGAAGTGAGGCATGGCTGTAAACTCTCAAAGCCTGCCCCTTCCTCCCATGACTGCTTCCTCCAGAAAGGCTCAGCCTCCTAAGGGTTCCACAAGTTCCCTGAACAGTATCCCCCAACTGTTGACCAAGTGCTCAGATACATGAGCCTAGGAGGGACATCTCTTATGTAAATCACCACAGTGTGTGTCTTTACCTTTGAGGAGTTGATTTTGATGTTACCTGCCACCCACTGAATTTTCAATATTATATGTATTCTCAGTGTCACTACTGTTAGAAGTTCGGAGTCTAGGGTTGTGTGTGTGTGTGTGTGTGTGTGTGTGTGTGTATCACCATTTCCTATGCTTTGTCTCACTTCAGATCCCTGCTTTCCTTTTGTTCTTTTGGATGTATAGTTAAAGCCCTACTGTAGATAAACTAGAAACAAAAATGTAATTTGAACAAGATATGTATATATTAAAAGCACTTGAAAGGAATTTGATTTATAGAAGTAAAAGAATTTTGTTTATTGAAGATAATTGGCAAAGCACACTTAAAAACAAATTAGATTATCATGAAGACAGCTTGACAAACAAAGAAGAAAATGAATCTGTTAGCCTTCAGAAACAGCATTGCTACTCCTTCTTTTCAGACTTTGTCACTGTGTATGTCTAGGTGTGTCGCTGTATAGTTAGGTAAAACCTGCAGAAGGTAATTAATGCCTGTCTGGTATTCTGTGATATAAATGTATTACATTTATTTAAAGTAAGTGCTTTTCAAAGTATAGGGCAGACACCTTGTGGTATGTGAGTTAATTATAGAGAGTGTATGGAGGAGTGTATTTGATTTTAGTAGTTATATGTTCTAGTGTGTTGTAAAACTATGACTAGCTCATCAGACATTATTTCATGATTACCGTTCCTTTGGGATACTTTACATGTTGGGAATCTACAGCCTCTCACTCATTAGGTAATTCCACCATGCCTCCGATCCTCAACCACACAAATCTGGTCAACTTTACTTCAACATACATGACAGTAACTCATAACTCAATATTTAATGCTGCAGTGATCCACATCACCACGGTTTATTATGGAACAGTTTGTACTCTGTTCAGTCCTTTCTTAATTTGGTTGCTCTACCTCTTGCTTGGGGCAAAATCTAAAGCCCTTGCCATGACCTCCACGTCTCACATGACCAGTGTGCTTCTGTCCCCGCTCTAGTCCTCCCACACTGTTCATTTGGCTCTGGCTCCGCTGGCCTCTTAACTACCTTGAACACCTTTAGAATGCTTCTGCCTCATGTCTGTGGCCCTGGTGTCTCTTCCTTGGATGCCCCTCCTCAGATATCCTGTGGCCTGTTCCCCAAGTCTCATTTTTAAAGATTTCTTTTTTTCGCCCAAACCCTCACATTCCCTCACTAGCTTTTTTTTTTTTTTTTAATTCTTGCCTGTTCCACTAACATGCCACATGTTTTATTTACCATCTGTTCTGTCTTCTGAAATGTAAGCACCATGAGGGTGAGCATTTTGTTTGTTTTTGTCTCTGTTGAACCTCCAGTAGTTAGAACAGTTCCTACTACATATTAGAGACTCGGTGAGTATTCGTTAGAAAAACAGGCTACACAAAAGCAGGAGCTGATAGAATGTTTTTAGAAAGTCAGTCAATGGGCTACTGGGTAGGTGAAAGTTGTAAAGGTGATAGTGTTTGAGAATCATTGATAGATAATTTTTAATTTTGTTTTACAAGTGTAGCACTGCAGTAAATATCGCTATGTAACCTTTATATATTATATTTATGATGATTTCCATTAGTTAATCTTTCTACATTGCGGGGAGCATGGCTTATGTGTTGAGATCAGAGGACAGCTAACAGGAGTCAGGTTCTCTTCTTCTACTGTATGGTTTCTAGGCATCAAACTCAGGTCTCAGCTGGACAGGAAGCACCTTCACTTCTGAGTAGTCTCGCTTGTCTTGATTTCCTTGAAGTGCTTGTAAGTGTTGCTGGTTCTTAGGGTAAGCACGTTTTAAAGTTAGAAAGCTGGCACATGTTTGCGTTTCTGCTCACAGTCTAGGAATGCTTATATTTCTCCTTGTACTTCACAGCACATTATCTGTCTGTCCAATATTTGCCAGTTCTGTAGGGGAAAAGCTTTATGCATGCTTTAACTTGCATTTATTTGATACTGATGATTTTTCCACATGTCTAGTTCTTATCTGCTTATCTTATTTTTATTACTTATGTACATTTATTTAGGTCTGGGCTCTAGTTGCACTGGGCTGAAATGTGCTTGTAGTAGTTTTACTGTCTGAATATTATGGGTACCAGATTGATATCCTTGGACAGATTGGGAAAGACAGTCAGCTTCCTCCCAGACTAAACTGGAGGGTACGTTGTTCTGTTTCTGCTTCTCGTTCTTCCTGGGCTCCTCCCTTTTCTCTCAGTGTCTTTGCTTTCATGTGACTTTTTCTACCTGGCATCGGTGTGTCTTGCCATTGACCTCTGTTCTCGTTCACACGATCTGTTAGTTTGGGTACTGTCATAGTCTAAGTGCCATGGATATCTGTGTCCCAGGTGTGTAGGAGTGAGAACAGTCTACTTGATTGTCTTCATCAACTCTTGGGTTCCCTTCTGGACAGCTCAAATCATTATGGGAACCTGAGGCTAAAGCAGCCTCTTAGGCCAAGACCGAGATTAGAATATGCAGGACAGTTTCTTGTACGTTTATTTAATTTGTTTACTTTTGTATATGAAAGTTGTCTTGTGTGGGTTTTTCTCCATTTATTATTTTAATTTTTTTCTTGGTGATATTGTTTATATAGTTAAATCTATATTTTTGTGAGTTAGAGGTCAGAAACATCTCTGTGAGGAAAATTAAACATTCAGTTGTATTTTCTCTTCTTCCCTTATGGTTATATTCTTTTAAAACATTATTTGTTTTTGTTTTGTGTGCATCTGTGTGTTATGTCTGTGTGTATCTGTGAAGACATGTGCTACAGCACACACATGATGGTCAGGGGATACCTTGAGTGAGTTGTTTCTCTTTGTCCATCATATGGGTCCCGGGGATAAAACTCAAGTTCTCGGGCTCACTGGAAAACACTTTCTAAGCCATCTTTCTGGCCTTCTAGGTTTATTTCATATGTTCCCCTCGAATTGTATTACATTTTAGAGAGACATAGGGTAGGATCAAATATTTATTCTAGGAGCATAGTGTTTGCATTAGTTAGGACTCTTTGAAGCAATGGGAATCAATAGGATAAATAATCCCTTCCCTCTGTCTCTCTCTGTCTCCCTCTCTTCTTCCCCTTCCTCCCCTCTCCACTGTGTGTGTATGTGTGTGTGTGTGTGTGTGTGTGTGTAAGGAGGGAGATTAAAGAGCCAGGGCAATAGCCTAGTTTAAGAAACTGCTTCAAAATGAGAGAC
>CABHPP010139890.1:2766-29094 GCA_902168425.1 Peromyscus attwateri | reverse complement strand
AAAAAACAAAATAAAATAAAAGCCACAACAAACTCTGAAATCAGTGAGTCCAAAGACAACGAATAGAGTGCTATGTTGCCCAGGGTCATTTGAAGCTAAGGGAAAGAACTATTAATCATATGCAATTATCTGTCTATAGGTGTTATGTAGTTGCATTGTGCTCATATCTTTGGGTAAATGAGGAAAACTTGGGCTCATTAATTCGTTCATTCAAACGTTTGCCAAGCATGTGCAGTGTGGAACATGAATGTGTAATTTGCCAAACCAAACACTGAAGGGTGAAAGAGATTGTTGTTAATATTAAACCAGGCAATCTGCACAGACCAAGTCATACACCAAGCACAGTGCTAGGCTTTTAGCATTCAAAAGCACTTGAGGTACATGGTGGAACTCAAGAGATCACAAGACATGAAAACTATTAACTGTAATTAAAATGCTATTGATGCTATGATAAATATATACGGGTGTTTTGGGGGGTCAGGAAAAGCTTTAGAAAGGAGGTCATCTGTGGTGAATGCATACAGATGTGTTTTCTTTAAATAAAAAATTGGAGGCCGTTATGGGATCAGGAGAAATGTGAAAAATCCAGGAGACCTTAAATCCATAGGAATGGGAGCCATCAGGACTCAGCGTGCAGACAGAGAGCATGGTGAATGGCACTTTATGTATCCAAAGAGGTCAGACACTGGTTCTGTGCTCCAACATGAAGTCTTGCCCACTGTGCCCAAGAAATGAGACTTTTGCTGCAGTTTAAATAACAGAGAACTATGCAAGTTTTCAGATGTGGGCCATTAATTGCATTTTCATTCACTAGCAACGCTAAGTGAAGACTAGAGATGGGTGACAGGAGTGCCATTTAGAGACCTTAGCAATAATTCAAGAGAAGTTGATAAGCCAAGATGGAGTGGTGGTGTTTGTTTGAGAATTATGGTAAGAGGTACAGAGGGTGAGGTTAAGAGTCAAATGAAAACAAACCGTTGAAGTGGCTCCCAACTTTCTTACTGTAGTGCCTACACTGATCCAGGAATTGTTTATTGAAATAAGTACAATGGGAGGAGGAGCGTGTTTGGGAAGACAACAAACTCTAGTGAACATGTTGAGCGCAGATTGTGCGTGGTGCTTGAATGGAGCCCTGGCAATGCATGTAGATAATATTTAAGCCGTGGAGATTATTGTTTTCACTTAGGAAGAGAATGGTATAAAAAGGAAAGAGGGCTATAGACAGAATGTGGGGAAACCCTGCCGCACGACAAGCTTGGTAGTGGAGAAACTGTAGAAGGTTAAAGAGATCCACAAGGTGGGTAAGATGGATACTATCAACTCATTTCTTACTTGGTTTAAGAATACTGCTCAAGCCAGACATGGTGGTGCACGCTTTTAAGCCCAGCATTTGGGAAACAGAGGCAGGTGGATCTCTGAGTTTGAAGCCAGCCTGGTCTACAGAGTGAGTTCCAGGACAGCCAGCGCTATAGAGAGAAGCCATATCCCAACTCCCTCCCCGCCCTCCAAAACAATACTGCTCAAGCTGGGAGGATTTGCACACTATCTTCTTATGTCGATTTAGATGCTTAATGAGTGGATCTTTATTAGGCAATGACACACCAGGGTTCTTAAAGCTATGTAAACACCTAGCTGAGTGCCTGGTATCTCTATCCATACCAGTACTGAGTGCATAATAGACCAAAAAAAAAAAGAGGCAATTATTATGATCACAGCAGGTAAGGATTTGCTATCAGGAACTCAGATGCTTAAGAAATGGAGTATTTCTATATTTTTTCAAAGAATTTAAATATCCATCCCTGTGGAGATCCAAGGAAGCCTTGAGTAAATGTGTAAAGAACAGATGAAGTCCTGAGTGAATGTGTGTTGTTTGACATGGGCATGGTCATGTCAAGAACACCAGTGCCTCGTACCTGTGGGAGGTGGCACAGCCTTACCCAAGTGGGGCTAAGAGGGATAGCACAGACTTCCTCTGGCCTGAGTGTGAACATTGACAGTGTGTGCAAGTACGAGTGTTTACAAGTGGTTAACCAGTGCTTGTAAAACCAAGCAAAATTGTCGCTTCAGCCTCCCGGATGTTTACAGCCTGAGACTGCTCTCCTATGAGAGCCTGTGTTACCTTCCTACAGAGACCAGCTAACTCCTCCTCCTGTGCATACAAAATAAACATGTTGAGGTTCTGGGCTGTTGTTGAGTAGCCCCAGCAGAGCAATCACCACCGACCTGATTCCAGCTTTCCTGTAAGTATGTCTGGGTATCTGTCCTTTCGGCATTTCCTCACTGCCCCAGTCAGGTTTCTGGGACCAAGACATGCTGGAGGTGGCATATCCCCCTGAACTATTAGAAAATTCTGTCTTCCCTTGTTTAAGGCTTCTTGGCATTCAAAGGGGGCCATATTAGAATCTGACTTAGGTTATAACGTTTATAAAGGCAGGATGAGAATGTTGTTCACTCTCCAGTAATTAAAACAGGACCTGGCAAATGGGGAAGTGTCTTGTCTTCAGACAGCTCCTCCAGTTGAGCCTGTGTGTGTGTGTGTGTGTGTGTGTGTGTGTGTGTGTGTGTGTGTGTGAATGTGCACATGTATGTCTTGCTGGATGCAGGCAATCAATGTGCTGTTAAGAAGATGGGCTCCCACTAACCTGAGATCGCCATGAATCCCTGTCACTATCACTTCCCACTTTGGGCTGCCTCCTTTCAACCTCTTTGCCGTCACTGCCATCACATAGTCATCTCTTAAGCTCTCCCTCCCCAGGAACACTGCGGTGCGCTTGTTCAGTGAGTACAGGTTTTCACCAAAAGCTCTGGCCAGCTTCTGTGCCTGTCCTCCAAGTACCTGGAGGCAGGGACCACATAAGCTCTGGCCACCTAATTGAACGAAGGAAAAAAATAGTGAACCTATAGGAAAACACAATATGCTAGTTTGTCCTGTGGTTCTGTTAATGTATAATGTTAAAGGATGTTGATCAATTATTAATCCGTAACAGCAGGATAATAACCATGTAGAGGCAGACCGGCTGGGACCCATGCCGCCTCTCACTTCCAAACCAGACAAGCCCCACAATCTTACCCTCTATTGCCTCAGAATCTTGTGGGATGACTTTCATAAAGCAGATTCTTAGGACACACCACGGGCGTATTCATTCACAATCTCAGGGGATGAAAGCGGACACCGGGTTTGTTTGGTTGGTTGGTGCTGGGGATCAACCCAGACCTTCTCATTATGCAAATGCTCTAACACACAACCAGCTATACCCCCAGCCCAGAAATCTTTAAAAACAAAAACAAAAACAAAAAACTCTGTGGGCCGGGCAATGGTGGCACATGCCTTTAATCCCAGCACTCGGGAGTCAGAGCCAGGAGGATCTCTAAGTTCGAGGCCAGCCTGGTCTACAAAGTGAGATCCAGGACAGGCACCAAAACTACACAGAGAAACCATGTCTCGAAAAAACAAAAAAAAAAAAAAAACCACCTGTGAAACTTTATGGAAGGTGGAGACAGGAGGATCACTGGGACTTATTAGTCACCAGTCTAGCTCCAGGTTCTGTAAGAGATAAGGTGGAGAGTGACAGAGAAGGATATCTGATCTCATTCTCTGGCCTCCCTGTGTCTATCAGTATGGCTACCTGCACACATGTGCACACACACATAAACTTGCACACACTTGTACACACACACACACACACACACACACACACACACACACACGCTAAAATAAAATGCTCCTCTGAGTGACTCTCATATGCTGACTCCAGCACTGAGAAGAAAAATACGTTAAGAGAGAAGTGCTCAGCTCTGGCAGGAACTTAGAAAAAACGGAAGTTGACACTGGACCTGCTAAAGGGACCAAATGCTCCAAAGCAAGCTGGAATTCTGTTTGGGGCAGGCAGCAGGAGCATGGCCTCATACACACTCAGCAAACACACTACCTAGAGCAACACCCCAAGTCTCAGGCTGCCACTCTAAGATAGTCTGTGCAGGGCATCACTTGTGCCATGGAAGGCCTGGGCATTATGTGGTATCTTCTGGCTAAAACCAGAGGAAACCACCAGACCTGAATTCCTCACCTGGCAATATGGGTGTGAGTACAGGCTCCAGAGCCAGCAGGCTTATTTTTAGTTATTAATTATCAGCTTTATTAGTTAAGGTTGAAATTTGAGTTCCAGTGCTATTCCATTTTTATTAGACAAGGAGTACACTACATCTAATACTTGAGTCATCTTGGAAGTTTATGTTCAAGGGAGGTATTTGTATGTCTGTCTGTTCGAGGACTTTTGTGATCAGGGAAACCTAAGGTCCAGTGGATGTGGAATCACTTCACTTACATTCCCTGTGTGCTGTTTTTGAGGATGACACAAGATGGCTTACATAATCCTGAATCAGTGTCAACACGAAGACTGTTGCCACTCATGTTTAAAGACACTGGCACGTTCAATCCCAAATTAAACTGTTATTCTGATCACATAAAAGGATCTCTGAACTCACAGGTGAAAGAGCAAAGTAACTGGCCTGTCCTTTTCAAAAATAAATGACATGTAAATTAAGAGTCTAGCTGGACTCAGTGGCACACACCTGGAATACCTCTGCATCCTGGTTCAGTAATCAGCTCCATTTGGGCAGTTCACTTCAGCTGTATGGGATCTGACACTTTAGCTCCATGGGATCTGACACTCTCTCCTAGCCCTTTGTGGGCACTGGACTCACATACACATACCCACACATAGATACACATAATTAAAATCTTTAAAAACACAAACAAAAAACTAAAGAACTGTTATTAATTAATTAAAGCCTTCTGCATAGATACGGCAACTCATGCCAGACAAGCTTCTCAGCGAGGTCCTGAACCAGGAAGGCACACTCCGTCCACAGTCACGGGCACAAGGAACAACAGTATTCAGTGTAGTTTCACATCTATGTTAACTTCCTGTCTGTGTTCATTGAGTTTTATTTTTGTAGGCATGTTTTTTTAGTACATATATGTGTGTACATATACATGCATACATATATACACATATATATCTTGCAACTTCACCTCAAGCATTTAAAATGCTAGGTAGATAATATAAGGGTAGCTAGAAAGATAAAACAAATCCAATAAAATATTAACATTTGTAAATCTGTACTAAAAGGAATGTGGGACTTCCCTATACTTTTCTTTTGAAGTTTTTCTATCTGCAGGTATTTAAGATGAAGAATGATCTTGTGAAAAGTCGGATGCATTAAGAAGAACCTCTGAGGACAACGTTAAGTCAATGAAGAAGTTTTAGAATTATGCAAATACCTGCTGTTTACCAACTTCTCCAGAGATTGCCTGTTCTTCTCTGTTACCTTTCAGGGGGAGAACATTCAAGAAGCTTCAAAACAAAATGAGCTCCCATTTCTGCACCTCCCTCAACACAATTTGCCCACGGATTTCTTCTGAAAGATTCTTCTGTTCTTTGCACCCACAGCATTACTGTTGTTGTTGGGTTGTTTTTTAAGCAGCTGCCTACGCAAGCACGGTCTTGCTTTCCTATCCCACAAGAAAACTCTGCCTTCTTTAGCTTCTCCATCAAGGCTGAATACTTCCAGAAATCCCAACCAACTCTAAAATTGAATTTCTAAATATGAAAAAAAGCATTCATCATAAGTCTATGAGAATTACAATTGCATTTCTTATTTTTCCTTTTTTTCTCAAGTCATAGAACATCTCCCCTTTGTAGCAAATTGGATGCATAAGACTGTTTATAAGACAACCATTATATTAAGACAGCTTTATAGTGGAGGAGGCTTGACTGAGTAGCAGAAGAGCTTATATTTTGACAAAAGACCCTTTGCCACTTGGGGGTTGTATTTTCCTATCTATAAAATAAGGATGGTGGATTTTTTTTTTTTTTTGGTTTTTCGAGAGAGGGTTTCTCTGTGTAGCTTTGCGCCTTTCCTGGAACTCACTCTGTAGCCCAGGCTGGCCTCAAACTCACAGAGATCCACCTGGCTCTGCCTCCCGAGTGCTGGGATTAAAGGCGTGCGCCACCACTGCCCAGCGGATTCTAATCTTTTAAAAAGTGTTTTTATTATAACTTTAAGGCTTGATATAAAGAAAATTCGCCATACTGAAAGGATATTTTTATTCAAACTAGGCCCACCAGAGGGTAGCCAAGCTTTATTCTGTACCTCAATGATAACAGGGTACCATTTCCTTTCACTGGGGAAGTCATGGTAGGCGACATCCCCAACTTCAAACTTAATTAACAAGACGACAAGAAGGAAAATGTCTCTACGTGGTTGGTACTGGCATCATTTTGTCTCTCAAAGAAGACATGGATGTAGGAAACTAGTTACATTTCCTTTGTAACTAATACTGTTGAAAATTATCTTCCTTAAAAACAACAAAACATTGCCACAAAAATTAAAAGAAAGTATGTTGATTCATTTTCTTTAAAATCCTAGTATCTGTTTTTGAGATATTCATCCAAATAACATGGATGTACAGAAGTTTATTTTAAGAAAACAATGAATGGATATGGTAAATAAATATTTGGGAAGCAAACAATGAGAAGTGAGTCTTCTCACTTCAGATCCTTTGAGTCCCAATTTTCCAAAAAGGAAATGTAACTAGTTTCCTACATCCATGTCTACTTTGAGAGACAAAATGATGCCAGTACCAACCATGTAGAGACATTTTCCTTCTTGTCGTCTGTCCCTAGACACTGCAATGTGTGAAATGACGTTCTCTGAAAAAGTCGTACCTATCATTCAGAGCCTGCAGGCTGACATTAGCTGTCTAGAACATCATGATTTGCAGAGCGATGGAATAGTCCAGAAAAGAGCCAAAGTCATCTCTAGCTAACTTTTGTTCCTTCAAATCACACTTTACTATCAGCCTCTGTTATCTGATCTAACATCAGCTTGACTACCCGATAAAACTCTTGGAAAGTATAGCTAAGCAGACAGACTTGGAGCCTCCACCAATCCTAAAGCTAAGAATTCTATAACACATTTTTTAAAAAGTATAGAAGAGAACCTCCTCTTGACTGTAGCCCGCCTAGGTGACCGTTTCCTCCACTACATAGGGAGTTCAGGGCCAGCCTGGGCTATATGAGACTTAGTCTCAATTTTTTTTTTTTAAATTTTGCTTTCCAAGGGAAAAAGTGGTGTGTGTGTGTGTGTGTGTGTGTGTGTGTGTGTGTGTGTGTGTGTACATGGTCTGCTTGTAAGTTCATAGAATATTTGAGAGGAAAACATGTCACAGTTTCTCTAGGAAGAAGAATAGATGCCAGGTGGTGGTGGCGCACGCCTTTAATCCCAGCACTCAGGAGGCAGAGGCAGGCAGATCTCTGAGTTCAAGGCCAGCCTGGTCTACAGAGTGAGTTCCGGGACAGCAAGGGCTACACAGAAACCTTGTCTTGGAAGAAAAAAAAAAAAGGATGGAGCCACTGAAAGTCAAAATTGAACAGACTTACTAATCCCTGCATTCTTTTATTACTTTTTAAGTGTATAGCACAAGCAAATATCAACTGAAACTCCTACAATAAATTTTGGATATTATTCCATTTCAACCCATATTTTTAATCATATATATTTTTAGCAACACAGAAGGTTCCAAATTTACTGGAAATGATTGGTGCATATTTTTACCCCAAATAATATTGCTAAGAACAGGCTTTTGAGGTAAGCAGATTTGGGTTTAAAAGCAGGCTCCACTACTGACCATCAGGACAACATGGTCAGTTACTCCCCTTCAGCTTCTTCCCCTGTAAATGGATTTAATAATTAGTCTCTAGGGCAAAGGTGCAAAGGACCTAGGATTATGCCAGGCACAGAGCAGATGCCTGGTGAAGTTGAAATCGCTTTCTTTCCTGAAGTTTTAGCAATTTGCTGAAGTTAATTACCTAAAATAGAAAGAGACTGGAAAGATGGCTCAGCGTTTAGAGAGCTTGCTTCTCTTACAGAGGACCCACATTCCATTCCCAGCACCCACTGTAGGCCTACTCATAACAACCTGTAACTCCAACTCCGCGGGGTCCTGTGCCCTCTTCTGGTCTCTGTACCCACATACACATGGCATTCTCTCTCTGTGTCTCTCTCTCTGTGTCTCTCTCTCTGTCTCTCTGTCTCTCTCTCTCACACACACACACATACACACACACAATTTTAGAATTCTTTTAAAATATAAGAAAAAGTATTCTTACTGCTGTCAATTACTATGGCTACAGTTATTTGTAGTTGTTTTTTTTTCCTTAAAAATACTGAATAGTGGGTATTAAGTTATATGTTCTAAGATCATATACCTTTTGAAAGGAAACACCCACCCCCAGGTACCTAACCCTAATAGCCCAAAGTATAAAAACAGGAAAGTGAGAAGCATTAAGAGAAGTGATTAAAACAAGAAAGCATGGAGCAATTAATCTGGTTTTACTATAAACAAACAACCCAGTTTGAATAGTCTAGGTTAAAAATGTGGCTATTTGACATGCAATTGACGCACAGTGTGTAGAGCTTTCCTGCTCCGTTGTCACAGTGACCATTACTTGTTACGGACTAGACGCTGCCCCCTTCCCTACATCAGATTCATGCATTAAAGCTCCAACTTCTCCGTGTGGTTGTACTTAGAGACAGGGCCCACATGGCACTAAGTGAAGTTAGGTGACATCATGAGAGTGTGGGTCATATGCAGCAGGGCTGGTGTCCGTATCAGAAGAGAATGTCCGCACACTCACTCTTACTTTCCTTTATGTGGAAAGACTTGTGAGGGTTCACACAAAGAGAACCCCAATGCCAAAGACTGTTGTCTGTCATACCCACTCCATCATTCCTTTCTAATAAGAACCCCCTAAACTGTTCATTTTATACATGTGCCAGGTTTAAAACTATAGTTCCCAGACCACCCAACAAACATCCCTTTTGTAAGTAGACAGGGGTGGATAAGGGTTCTGGGATACCTGCCATTAAGGAGCTGACACAGCATGCAGGGATACCTCTAGCTGATACTCCCTCCAGTCATGGGGACAGAGGCACAGCTCCACACTGCCACCTTCAGCAGCCTGAAGAGTTAGCCTAGACTTTTAGGGACTTCCACTCAGGCTATCCGAGGATTGTAGTTTCAGTGCTGAAACGCATTTCAGGACTAACCAGTTTATGAAACAGAATTGATAGTTTTAAGAAATATATTTTACATATTTTTGAGCCTATGTTAAGAGTTAAGAGAAAGAGACACTTAGAAAATAAACTAAGACATATTCAAGCGGGAGTATGTGCTTCCCAAGGGAGACTATGAGAAAATGAGACCCACCCAAGTGTCTTAGGGTTTCTACTGCCGTGACAAAACACATGACTGAAAAACAAGTTGGGGAGGAAAGGGCTTATTTGGCTTATGAACATCACTGGTCATCACTGAAGGAAGTCAGGACAAGAACTCAAACAGGGCAGGATCCTGGAGGCAGGAGCTGATGCAGAGGCCATGGAGGAGTGCTGCTTACTGGCTTGCTTCCCCTGGCCTGCTCAGCCTGCCTTCTTATAGAACCCAGGACCACCTGCCCAGGGATGGCACTACTCACAATGGGCTGGGCCCTCCCCCATTTGACCACTAATTGAGAAAATTCCTTACAGATGGATCTCATGGGGGCCTTTCCTCAACTGAGGCTCGTTCCTCTCTGATGATCTAGCTTGTGTCAAGTTGACATAAAAATCAACCAGTACCCCAAGTGTGGGGATAGAGTAACCAACCAGTCTAACATTAGCCTTCAATGACTCAAGTTATGTCTCAAAATGTTGGTGGGAAAATTTCTTTGCCTCCTCTTTATTTTTTGATGCATGGTAGGGAGGGTGTTCAGAGATGCCATGTATGGAATTATGATGGGATAAGGCAAAATCAGAAGCCACTGGTTGCACAAGGAGTTTAGTGCATGTCCTTTTGCCATAAATGTGGTTACTGGTAAGATTCCTCAAAAACTAGTTTTATGGCTAGGAAGGGAAAAGGGCCCCCAACAGTTGTTGATTGTGCTGGGATCCTTGCTTGGCTGCTGACAAAGATGTCAGTTAGATTCCAGAGTGAAGGGGCTCATTTTCCTCCTCGTGTCCCCCAAATTTTCTGTCTTTTTTTTTCTGCCTCACTTCCCAATACCTAGTGATGTTGCTTGAATGTAAACTCGACTCCATAAGTCCATCTGTTTCAACACTTGATCTTCAACTGTGGGTGCTGTTTGGGAAGGCTGTAGAAGCTTCAGGAGCTTTGCTGGAGTAGATCACTGGAGTCAGGACTTAAGGTTTGGTTGACCAGCCCAACTTCATGTTTCTTCGTTCAGGTGCAGCGTGCACAGCTGGTCCCCCGTTCCTGATGCCATGCCTTCCCTGCCCACTGTTCTGTCTTCCTGCCACAAGAAAATGATCCCCTAGAATTGTGAGCCAAAATAAACACTTCCTCCCTTAAAATGCTTCTTATCAGGTCACAGCAAGGAGAGAAGAAAGGAAACTTCCAGAATGTGGACACAGTCACTAGATACACGAGTCATTTTTCCAATCATGAGGTGACTCTGTGGAGGTACACTAGAAAATAGGGCTGAGAAAAGAGGAACAGAGGAGTCAAGAGCCTCGGTGAGCTGGGAAGATGAGTGGCAGCCAGGACTAACCAAATCTTGACCCATTTTTCACAAGAAGAAAATGTACATATCTTTTGAGCCTCCATTATATTTGGATTTCTGTTACATGTAGTCTGTTGTAGAACATTATTTTAAGATGTGTTACATTTTTCTATGCTATGGAAGATTTGTTTAATGATGCAAAGATACGTTGCATTCTTTTATGTTGCATTTGTTTAACTCTGTGAAGCTGTGAACCTGTCTAAAACACCTGATTGGTCTAATAAAGAGCTGAATGGCCAATAGCAAGGCAGGAGAAAGGATAGGCAGAGAGAATAAATAGGAGAAATCTGGAGAGAGGGAGATCTAGGAGTGAGAGAAGGAGGAGGACTCCAGGGGCCAGCCACCCAGCTACACAGCAAGTCATGGAGTAAGAAGTAAAGAAAGGTATATAGGATAAAGATAAAAGCCCAGAGACGGGCAGTGGTGGCGCACACCTTTAATCACAGCACTTGGGAGGCAGAGGCAGGCAGATCTCTGTGAGTTCGAGGCCAGCCTGGGCTACCAAGTGAATTCCAGGAAAGGCACAAAGCTACAAAGAAAAAAAGAAAAACCCAGTCTTAAAAAAAAAAAAAAAAAAAAAAAAAAGCCCAGAGACAAAAGGTAGATGGGATAATCTAAGTTAAGAAAATCTGGCTAGGAATAAGCCAAGCTAAGGCCGGGCATTTATAAGTAAGAATAAGTCTCCATGTGTGATTTATTTGGGAGCTGCATGGCAGGCCCCCCCATAAGAGTAAAGAGAAAAAAAAACAACAACTACATTTTGGTGCCCAACATGGGGCTCAAATTTCCATAGGGCCTGAGAAAGCTAAAAAAAACAAAAATAAAAACAAAAACAGAAGTCAGTGGATGGAACATGTTTCTATGTTTCTTGTAGGCAGATAGCTTTACCAGGCACTAATATGTGAAAGACTTGGCCTTATGCATTCAGGTAATGCTGCCATGGGATGGCGATAGCCTGGTACAATGCCTAAAGATTCTACTGTAGTTTTATAGAATAAACTGGGAAAATTCTAGAACTTTGAATTTGCTATATAGGGCTAATAAAATATTGAAGTAAGCAACCCTCAAACAGCTGGAACATTGGCAAAGGGTGATATGGGAAGGTTTATCCTGTCTAAGCTAAAAATAGTGTGGCCTGCCTGGGAAGGACAGAGGCTGGGCCAGCTGGGGTAAACTGTTTACAGTAATTCTGGGCCATGAAGCAGTCAGGTTGGGTGGGGTGGGGTTGGTGCTCTGAGATATTGCTTGCCCCTTGCTGTGGGATACATGATTATAGTATTGTGAAATACTCCGTCTCACCTGAGAGATTTTCTGAAGTATAAACGATTAAACACATGGCCTATTAAAACCCTACTCCCACACTGGATTTCAGGCACCTTGAAGCAAAGTTCTGTGTTTCTAATTTGTGTCTCTGATGCCTCGAAGAATATTCACTATGTAGTAAACATACCATAAATGTTGGACAGCTGGAAATGATCTAGAAAATTAAGAAATAAAGTTCTTGTCTTCCTCAGCCTCCCCATTGTCTTGCTTCACACTCTTTCTGCTGTCCGTACTTTCTGAGGGGAGCTCTGGGATGCTAAGGGTTTCTGCGGAAGTAAAGGACTACTTGAAATCCATCACTAGAAATATGTTCCCTGTTTGTTTATAAATGGATCACCAAAGGATTGCTCTTACTATGCATGTTTATAATGTGATCACTTAGGAATCTCAGGCAGGAGATCGGGACTTGGGATCTGGGAGCCAGCTTAGACTATGTAGTGTGTTAGGGGACAGCTTGAACTACATAATGATACCCTGTTTCAATAAATAAGATAATAAATAAATAAATAAACCATGTGTGGTGGTGCATGCTTTTAATCTAAATAAATGAATGAATAAACAAACAAACAAACAAACCATGTGTGGTGGCGCGTGCCTTTAATCTTGGAACTCAGGAGGGAGAGGCAAGCAGATCTCTGAGTCTGAGGCCACCCTGGTCTATAAAGCAAGATGCAGGACAGCCAGGGCCACACAGAGAAACCTTGCCTCAAAAAAATCAAATAAATGAATAAATAAATAGTAAAGAAAGAAAGAAAGAAAGAACAATTCCTCTTACTTCACTTATAATAGCCCTGAATATCAGATGTGTAAAATGATTTCCCAGTATTATCTTAAGTATCTCCCTGTATAGTCTATCTGTCTGTCTATCTATCTATCTATCTATCTATCTATCTATCTATCTATCTATCTATCATCTATCAATCTATCTATCTATCAATCATTTGTCTATCTCTCTATCATCTATCTATCTATCTATCTATCTATCATCTATCTACATCTATCTATCTATCATCTGACTGTCTATCATCTATCTATCTATCATCAATCATCTGTCTGTCTATCTCTCTATCTCTCTATCTATCATCTATCTATCTGTCATCTATCTACATCTATCTATCTATCTATCTATCTATCTATCTATCTATCATCTATTTATCTATCTGTCTGTCTGTCTATCTATCTATCTATGGAGGCACACAAATGCTCGCACATCAGGTTGAAGATTAAGATTCCTTTGATCAAGACTGTTGCCAGTGCTGTCACAGCCTACAGGACAAAGAATACTGAGGCTCAGTCTCAACATGTTCCTCATGTCTCAATTCTATCTTTACTTCCACATTTTTAGACTTTGGTCTCTTCATTGTAAAATGGAAAGCAACCATTTCCAGCTAGGGAGTCTTGAAATTTAAACAGCGTTAGACAAACTATGCTACGTATTTAGAAAGCCTAATAGAAATTACACATCCCTAATGCTGCAGTGTGGGCCAGCCTAAAATGTACTTATCTATTTTTGTTTCTAGGAAGAAATGACATGGATGTGGAATGGTTGGTTGAAGTGGCTTCTGGTGGCAGGGTAACTTCTAACTCTGAGGCCTGGGGAAAAGGACAATTGGGTTATTTATTCTTATCAGAGCAACCAAATACCTCAAGGAAGCAGAAAGGTTCACTCAGACTCATGGCTTCAGAAAGCACCACCCATCATGTCAGGGAAGACAAGGTCTCAGGGCCTGGGAATGTGGAGAGTCTTTTGTGGGCAGCTCAACCCAAAAGCAGAGTGCTCGGGCCAGAACCAGAATTCCATATAATTTTGAAAGGCCGGCTTCCAGTGACGGTTTTGTTAACTACACCCCACAGGCCAAAGGTTCTGAAGTCTGTCCAAATAGCAGTACCGGCTGGGGACCAAGTATTCCAAAACACAAGCCCACAAGAGAGATCTCAGACTCAAGCCCTAACACTTGAAATGGTTTTTAGGCACAATGTCGCTTGATCTGTAAGGTTCTGCAGAGCCAAGACAACTAACATGTGAACGTGCTGTCTGTCACTGGGACTCTCACTAGAAATCATACCGAAGAGGGGAGGCACCAAGGTACTCAAGCCTATCAGAGAGACTCTTTACTCCATCCGTTATAACCTAGACTCCAATCAAACCTCTCTGCTTCGCTGAGAAAAACTTCCTTCGTGGCTAGAATATGGCCATGTATCATCTAGCCTCATTACCACTTAGGGGTTCTCGGCATTGTTGACCTGAAGTAGAAACCATTTTTGTATAAACATCCATTGCCCCTTAGAGAGTATCTTCCAAAATTGACCAACACCATGGAAAACAATTAACTAACAATGCAGGTGGGCATGGCTACATGTCAGGTTTCTGTAAACGATATACAATTATATTTAAGTTGTTCTGTTTTTATAGCTGCCATGGCGACCTCATGAGTATTCTAATTGCAAACATTTACCGAGGCACCTAGTTTTATAAAGCTAGTTTATCCCTCCTATAAAGACTGACTGGAAGCAAAACAATTGAAATACGTTGTGTTTTCAGCCAGGTGAGTCATGAGCAAGAGTAAATTGACGGGTTGTCATGTTTAAGGCTGCATGTGGTAGTTATGGGTTAAAAACTTAAAAAGAAAAAAAAAAGAATGGATGATTTCCTTCATCCTCTGAGCCCTGGACAACATTGTCCTGGGTATGAAGTAAACCTTTAATGGATGTTTGATAGAGAGGATTCCAACCATCATCTTAAACCATCCAGCATTATCTTCAAATACACGATGAGCACTTATGCTGATGGGCTTTAGAGGCCCTTCAAGCTTTAAGAGTCCACAATTAGGAGACAATTGTCTACAGGGCTCATTGTTATGTCACCCGTCATTTGTTTGTCCATTACACTTCCTTGTTCGAGGATTTTGAACATGTGGAGTGGAAGATGGTACAGCCAGTGTGAAAAAAACAATATAGCAGTTCCTCAAAAAAAAAATTAAATTGATTTGGGCATGGGAATACACTTCTGTCATCTCATCACCTAGAGGCTGAGGCAGGAGGATTACAAGCTGGGGACCAGCCTGGGATGCACAGTGAGACACTGTCTTTGAAAGAAAAAAAAATTACCAAATAATCCTACAAGTCCACTTTGGGGTATATATTCAAAATTGGAAGTAGGAACTCAGAGACTTTCAAGTCTAGCACTGTGTTGCTCACAATAGTAGAAAGGTAGAAACAATCCAAGTGACGACTGGCAGACGACGTGGTCTGAATGATTTTGTTACACCCCAAGTTCATATACTGAGTCTAGCCATCGATATGATGGAGGATACCAGTAGGTAGGATCATTGTAAGATTAGTGGCTTTGAAAACAATGAAGAGAGGGAGAGGGGGAGGGGGAGAGATGGAGGGATGGAGGGGAGAGGGGGAGGGGGAGAGATGGAGGGATGGAGGGGGGGAGAGAGAGAGAGAGAGAGAGAGAGAGAGAGAGAGAGAGAGAGAATGCCATTCAATCATGACCTAAATTCCATCCTCAGAACCCATACAAAGGTGAAAGGAGAGAACAAAGATTGGCCTGTGATCTCCGTGTGTTCTGTGCCATGTGCTCTCCTCCCAACATACATAGACATTAATTGATAGGGAGGGAGTGAAGAGGAGAGAGAGAGAGAGAGAGAGAGAGAGAGAGAGAGAGAGAGAGAGAGAGAGAGACCCTTTCCCCATTCTATCATATGAAAACCCAGTAAGCAGGTTCACCTGTTTGTGAACCAAAAAGTGAGCCTTTACCTCCGGCCAGATCTGCTGGATCTTGATCGCGGACTCCAGAAGAATGAGAAGCAATAACGTTGTTTATGAACTACCCTGTTATAAAGTTTTTGCTATGGTAGACTGTGACAGGCAGTGACCAGATAAATGAATGTAATAAGTATGTAATAGTGGGATGCTACTGAGACTTAAGGTGAAGGATATTTTTCAATGGATGAACTTTGAAGATGTTATACTAAGTTAAATAAAGCAGCCAGGAAAGAGTAAATACTGTGTGTGTGTTCACTCATATGAAGTACCTAGGGCCACCGGGGACTGGAACAACTGGAAGGAAGTGGGAATTGGGAGTTATATTGCTTAATGGGTGTGAAGTTTCTGTTTGATAAGATGCAAAAGCACTGGAAACATTTGAACGGCGGTGGTGGTACAACAGTGCAAATGTACACGTCACAAAACTGTACACTTAGAAAGGGTTAAATGGCAAATTTTATAGAATGTATGTTTTTTATAAGTTTTTCATTTATTTCATCTTTTTACATCTTCATTCTTAACAGAAAATTGTTTAGTCAGCATAAAATTACACACAAAAATAGAAGGAGGGTCAATCAATTTTAGAAGATCAAGCTGTGTTAGACTTTTCCTTCAATAGTAACAAAATAAAAGATGAGCATATTCCTTTTGATATGGGCCAAGGAAATGGGTTAGCATTTTAGAATGCTAAAATGGTTTTCCAAACATTCATTGAAACCAACTCACTGTGACCTAAAATAATTTAATGAAAATAAAAGGAAACAATTCTCATTATCCTACAAATTGTAAGTAATTTTCTGGTAAGACACCAGTAAAATCATACCACCTGTTCAGTCTGTACAATGTTACTTGTATGTATATGTTTCCAAGGCTGACCATTTGACATTCAGTAACCAATTAGTATGCTTTTACCTGGGGAAGACTAGAATGTATGTTTTATTGCAGTAAGAAATTGGAATCTTAATAAGATTGTTGGTATAGGAAATATATTTATTTCATTTATAGGTACAAAGAAAAAAAACCCACCCAAACTAAAACATTATACATTCCCGCCCCCTTTGCTATATGGAAAGGCAACACTGAGAGAACAAGGCTTAAGTCGGAGACCTGAGATCGAACCTAAGTCCTGTGCTTGTGTGATGGAGAGAATCTGACTTCTCCAGGTCGACTCTCAGCTATTGATCATATGTCATGATGGCCCTTGCCTTGTTTAAGAGGATAGACAGCTCCTCTGCAGGCTCACACAGGTCATAATCAGTTGGCTCCTTTACAGCTCCATCTTGACAATCTCATCTCGAAAGGCTGTGTGGTTACATAAATGGCAGGTGTAGTTAACTGTGAGTTCTCAGTCGGTAGAGGCTGTGTGCTTCCTAGGTTGGCTTAATCACTATCCTCAGTTCATGTAGAAAAGAGAAACTTCTAGGTCCCATTCTCTCTTAGCCTCCTTCACAATCACTCAGAAATGAGGATTCTCCTTTGCTCAGTTTTACTTATAATAAGAAATTATTACACCAACTCATATCATTGCCCCTTAAAATATTTCCTCAGGAATTTCAATAGCTACAAAATGGCCTAAGTTCAAAGTTATTGGAAATTAATGTCATTTAAAAGGAAATAAAAACTGTGTATTGCTCTTAAATGCACCCAGTAGATTCTAAAAGCAATAGCCATTGGATACTATTATTGTATTAGTTAACTATTGCCGTGTGACACATTTCTCCCTAATCTTAACAGTTGAAAACAATCATGTACTGTCTCACTGTGTCTCTGGATTAAAAACCCACTCTGTCACAAGGGGGCCTCAAGGGGCAGGGCTCTGTTCTCACCTGCAGGCTTGACGCAGCTCATGCACGCCATTGTTGGCTGGATTCAGTTCCTTGCTGGCTAAATGGCCAGAGACATCCCTCAGTTGCTCACCACATAAGGCTTTCCACTTAGCAATTCACAACATGGCAAATGGTTTTTCCTGGAGGGAGGGAGGGAAGAAGGGAGGGAGGGAGGGAGAGAGAATGAGCAGGAGGACATTAAAGGGTTTCTATAACCTCATTGTGGAAGCCTTGTCCATTCTTTGCTGTATCCTCTATAAGCAAGTGATTATGTCAACCCAACCCATACTCTTCATGGGGGTGATGGGATTTATGCAAATAAAAATCCTGGAAGTAGAGATCATTGGCACTATCTCTGAGCATCTGCACACCAAAGACTTAGAGATACCTACTTAACAGTTTGTATAAGTATTTGAATTTAACTTTTAGAAAATATTATCATTTCTTGTTCTCTTTAGACTCATAATTCCATTCTTTTATTCTCAGACTGTTTTTTGCTAATACTTACTTTTCTATATCTATACTCAAAAGTATTTTACTAACTTCCTTATGCTATACCATTATGCATATATTATGTATGTAAACTGAAATTTCAATTATATGGGAGCCCACAACTGACTCAGTCTCCCAGTTTGAATCTGAAGTCTATTCTGAGTCAATAGAGTTCAGGCTTGTTTGCTCCAAGGCTATGAGAAAGTCCTGATTAGGCCACAGAATCTCCTTGAAGGGCTGTGAGAAAGTCCTGATTAGCCCACAAAAAGGAACACACTATCTAGCTAGATGTAGGCTGTTGATGCCAGCCAGAGGTACATTGAGATAGAAAATGAAACTGCCTGCTCCTTGACTCAAGGACAGGATAGATAGTGGTTGAATGCCTGGGCTGTGCATTGTTCTACCTCTGTCCTTCAAGACTGTATGTAAGCTGGTTGTGAAATAAACTCGGGGCTGTCCGGCATTGACCGGCAGACCTCTCAACTCTTTTCTGTCTTCTTCATTGTCTCTTCAATCCGCATGCCTCTACCCAGCTACCCAGCTGACTGTCGGCAGGCTCCGACACAATTAAAACATTTTTCTCTGACCTATGGCTTTTGTGAGTTTTTTCTAAATTTAATTATCATTTATTTATTATTAGCACCAGTAAAAAGTAATAATATTATGACCATATATTAATCAAATCTACACAGAAATTAAATAAAATCCAATAAATAATTATTAAATACAAAAAGCAACATGCCATTTCACTTAAGCAAAGGGGATGCTTGTTTTTCTCTTTATCTTTTCTTAAGGCCACAAGTTATAAACAGAAAATGAAGAGTTTGCTAATGCCAATTGTCAAGTGTCTTGTTTTCAAGGGAATGCGCAGCATATTCCCGTTAAACCAATCCAAACTTAAAAGGCATGTGGAAGGAATTATAAACAAGCAGAGAAATAAATTATAAATGATAAAGAGCCCAACTAAAAATTAATGTGGATTTAGAGTATTCAATAAACATCTGGGGGAAAAAAATGAAAGTATTTCTTTTGCAAAGTCTGAATAATCGTTCACTGAAATAGAATACACCAACTTAGCCCCTTAAAGAATTCTTAAAGTCTTCCTTCCATGCTAGCAGCAGAGCACAGAGCACAAATGAGAAGACTGGCCATGAGACAAACATCCCAGAGTTCTTTCTCAAAAGTAATTGTCAGGAAGCATGGGAATGACCATGACAATAGGAACCACATTATTTTCAGGGCCCTTCTCTACTACTACATGGGCTGGCTCAAGGTAGAAGGGATTCCAGTTGAGATGTGCAAACACTTAAGAGATAAGGCAGGAAGAATTGTACTCACACACATGATAAAAATATAATTACTGTATTTGGTTACAAATAGTCGTAATGGTGTAATAAGACTGTCAAAACTCTTTGATGGGGGCTTGAGAGATAGTTCAGCACTTAAGAGCATGTACTTCTCTTGCAGAGGACCTAGATGGGTTCCCAGCATCCATATTGGGCAACTCACATCTGGCTATAACTTGAGCTCCATGGGATCTGAAGCCCTCTTCTGGCCTCCACAGGCATCTGCACTTACATTCACATACCCAGACACAGAAAGGCATGTACACATATTTAGAAAATAAAACATAAATCTTTTAAAAAGTCATTTGCGTGCTTGCTTCAGCAGCATACACTAAAATTGAAACGATACAGAGAAGATTAGCATGGTCCCTGCACAAGGATGACACGCAAATTCATGCAGCATTCCATATTAAAGAAAAAAAAAGTCATTTGCAGCACAAACATGAAGTGCTGTTGTCGTTCAAGTGTTCCGCTGACTGTCATCCAATCCTGTTCATGCAGGGTAGTAGGCCTAGAGACCACAGCAGTCTCTCCTGTGTGCTTTAAGACTTGAGTATTTAGGAAATATAGATAGTGTCACAAAGCCTAAAGGAAAAGTGGGTGGGAGTAATGTTACAGGAATTCATCTTGAAACTGTTAGGGCCAGCAGTTTCCTCAAAGCTACAAGGAGCAGCCACGAGCCTCTGCAGTGGCCATCGATTTCTTCTACTCACCCCTCTGACCCTTCTCTTGGGGTTGCCACCTACTCCGTGGACCCATAAGTACACAAGCCTGGGCTTAAGACCAAGGCTCATTTTCATGTAGGTATATGGTTCCCCCATCTATGCATGGCCATGCAACACTAGTTAGGGTCACCCCTTGGGGGGGGGGGCGGCTCTTACTGTTTTCTACTTTGAAGAGGAGCTGGCCACAGAAAATGTTCTTGAAATAGTGGGCTTAGAATGACCAGGATATGCGCCTTATAAAAATGCTGCACTACATTATCCAGTCCTTTTTTGTTTCTGCTTTTCTTTTTTTGGTTTTGGTTTTTTTTGAGACAGAGTCTCTTTGCATAACCTTGGCTGTCCTGGAATTCACTGTGTAAATGAGGCTGTCTTTGAATTCACAGAGAGCCACCTGCCTCTACCTCCCAAATGCTGGAACTAAAGGGATGTGCCACCACACCTAGCTTGCCCTGACCTTAAATGAATAGAAAACACCTGGTCTGGAGAGGCCAGGTTTCCTGAAATCGACTTCTGCATAGTCTGGGTATCTTACAATTAGAAGTCCGAATAAGCCTAGAATATACAGGATAATAGAACTGCCTGTATTTGAACAGAAGAATTCCAGGGAAGCAGCAGGCAGAGAGTTGACAATAGATTTAAAATATTTATAAATGTTAAGGCTTGGGTTTAAAGTATAAGGTCATTTGTTTTACAGGTAAAAGTTCCAGTTCTTTCCAAAAAGAGGTGAGGAATGTTGTGAATCACACTAATGCTGGAAGTCTATTGAATTGGAAATGACAGGGCCCATGGGTGACTATCTAAAACTTACGCAGTCTAGGCATGCTTTCACAGAGAGTAGGCAACTTCGGTTGGTGAGGGGCATGATTATCTCACCGGAAACTGTTTTCATTAAGAAAGGGTGACTGTGAATGCATTTGTATGGAATTAAAAAGGTGAAGTTTGTTGTAAGCTCAAAGAAACAGAAGGAAATTTAATAGTGCGTGGGAGAAAAATAGAGACTTCAAAGACAGGAAAACAAGCAAGGAACTTCAAAGAAAGAGGGGCATGCAGTTCTGAATCTCTTCTAATAGTGAAGTCTCAGGTTTTACAAAGATGCAGATCGACCCTGTTACTCAACTCTGCCCTATCATTGGCAGAAGAATGATTTAGGAATCTGAGAGGTTGAATTTTTACCCCAATATTTCCTTCTTTCATTCATCCCTGTCTCCCTCCCTTACACTTGCTCTTTATTTATTTATTTTTTTAAGGATTTGTTGTTGTTGTTTGTTTTGTTTTTTGAGACAAGGTTTCTCTGTGTAGTCTTGGCTGGCCTGGAACTCTTAGAAATCCACCTGCCTCTGCCTCCTGAGTGCCAGGATTAAAGGTGTGCGCCACCACTGCCTTGATTTTTTTTTTTAAATTACATTTATTTGTCATAATTTATTTTGTGGAGAAAGGGCATGTGTCATGGCTCACCTGTGCAGGTCAGAGGCAACTTGTGAGAGCTGGTTCTCTCCTACCATGTAGATTCCAGGGACTGAACTCAGGATATCAGGATTGGTAGCAAGCGCCTTTATCTGTGATAAGACATTGAATATTAGAGAGAGAGAGAGAGAGAGAGAGAGAGAGAGAGAGAGAGAGAGAGAGAGAGAACCTAATAGAGAGTCGGAAATGGTGAAAATGCTGAGAATAAATGACTACGAGTGTTCACCCTTAGGATGGGTCATCCATAGCAAACTCTCTTCCCCAAGGATCAGGGGTTGGGGGTGGGAGGTGGCGGGCAAGGGGTGGAGATATAATGGAAGAGCTATGGAAAGAACGTAAGACTCAAAGCATGGGTAGACTGCAGGGAGATGCTGTTCTCTGGACTTGACATTGGCTGTAGCACACATGAATTTACAGGAGCCATGGTTACCTGTACAAGACCTCCATAGCATCAAGCCATTGAAATATCCAGCATGGATAGGGGAGGGGCTTCCGAGGCCTCACTTCTAGCTTAGGAGCTCTTGGCAGCTGATAACAGCTAAGAGTAGAACTGTTATTTTATTGGCAGTGTGGACACTAATAGGTTGTCCATTCTCCAGTGAACAGTGCGCTGATGAACACATGGGAAGCACTGATTTGATTCAGTGGATTCTAAAAACAAACAAAGGAGGACATGAAGTTGGGAGGGTGATGTTTTGGGAGGACTCCCGCAAGAGTTGAAGGTGGGGTGTAGGGTAGATATGCTCATGATACATCATATACATGCTGTGGGATGTTCTGTATGGCAAATGTGTTGCTAATAAAACACTGATTGGCCAGTGGCTAGGCAGGAAGTATAGGCGGGACTAACAGAGAGAATTAAAAGAGCAGGAAGGCAGAAGGAGTCACAGCCTGCCAGCCACCGCCAGGACAAGCAGCATGTAAAGATGCCGGTAAGCCACGAGCCATGTGGCAAGGTATAGATTTATAGAAATGGATTAATTTAAGATATAAGAACAGTTAGCAAGAAGCCTGCCACGGCCATACAGTTTGTAAGCAGTATAAGTCTCTGTGTTTACTTGGTTGGGTCTGAGCGGCTGTGGGACTGGCAGGTGAAAGAGATTTATCCTGACCGTGGGCCAGGCAGGAAAACTCTAGCAAAATATACATGTATGAAATTTTCAAAGAATAACTAAAAATACTACTTAAAAATAGAGAGTGATGCCTATGGTTAGTTACTTCAATGAGATAAAATCTGTGAAAACCCAGAATGGTTTAAAGAGAAGGCCAAATTCTCAAGGAGAGTAAATGAAGGAAAATGCAGCATTGTTAATGCTAAGTTATACTGGCCTCATTTATGTTGTTGATCAAGTACATAGAACATAGTAAATATCAGCTGTCAGGTAAGTGACATCTCTCTACATATGAGCATGCCAGGAGGAGAGAAGTTGACTATCCGTCTCTCTATTTCTTTCCTGGAAGAAAATATATTTTCTAACCACTCTGAATTCTTTTTCTCCATGTTTTTCCCTTTAGTATTATTCATTTCTACTCAAATAGTACTGTTTTATAAAACATACACTTGTCCTATTGTAACTTACTGTTTTTCACGTTTATTTAAATGTTTCCTCTCTATGTATATATACATATATGTATACATTTATATGTATCTGAAATACACACACACACACACACACACACACACACACACACACACACACAGCGTCCTGTTTTCAGATAGAATAAGTTTGCCCTTTTTACTTTTCTTTATTATAGTGGTTAGTTTTAATTATTGACTATTATGTAAAGTTTAGGGTCTGTTTGTCAAAAGCTGAAGTTAGTTGAGTTTGAAATTCATTGGCTTTACAAATTAAAGTCAATATAAGTTAATTTATCTTAGACATTCAGTTTCCCATGCATGTTTATGATTTAAGTCTCTATTATTTAAAGGTATTAAAAAAATCTTTCCAGAGTATTTTTGTTTCTTAGAGTGGAGTAATTTAAACATGAATAAAAGCAGATAGACTAGTATGTTAACCTCTCCCTGCCATATATCCATATTCAGCAAAGAATTTCTCTATGTGTGGCCATCTTTTTTTAACTTTTTTTTTTAATTTTGAGAATTTCTTACCTGTATACAATGAAATATGATATGCAATCATATCTACCCCATCCCCCTCCAACTGCCTCAAAATACCCTCCTTTCAACTTCTTTCCCTTCTTGCCCATTCACCCACATTATCCATGTTTAACCAATTAGTTTTTGTAGCTTCATTATTAGTTCATGAATTTAAATGTGCACAGCATGTTTTAATTAGTTGGACTCATTGTCCTTATCTCTGTTCAAATTCTCCCATGTTTGACCTATCAATGAGACATATCCTAGGTTAGTTACTATTGTTTTATTTTGTATTTTTAGAGATTGCTTTTCTAACCTTTATTATTATAATTATGTATAACAGTATCATAATTCCAAAGTCAAAATCTACAAAATAAGAAATGTTTTATTCATGTCTTCTCTACCTATTCCCTCCCTTTCCACTGTTTTGAGTTTTTTCCATACTATGAAATATACAAACTTTCATTAGTTAATTTTGAGACCACTTCTCACCACTGCCTGGGACTCACTGTGTAGCATGGGCTGGCCATGAACATGTGATTCTACACCCCTGCTTTGAACGCTGGGATTACAGACCTACCATCATGCCCAACTAACTGTATATTCCAGTGAATAGGCAAAAATGTATACTCCCATGTAACTACTTCAATGAAGTTATTCGACAATTTTGTACATTAATTATCCATTATACAAATCCATTATACACATCCTGGGCTGCCCCCTCTGGAGAACTACTGACCCACTTTCTGTCTCTGTGAGTTGTATTTGTCTTTTCTACATTCCATGCTACTGATATGTGCATTTCTGTTATCCTCATCTTTTGTCCAGCATAATGCTTTGATGACCCAGTTATTGCTTTTATTTTTATCCATACAGTTTTTACTAAGGAAAACAGCTTTATTAAATCATAGGTGACTCCAGTAAACTACACATATCCATGGTGAACAGCTTGGAAAAATTCAGAGAAGAGTCAACGTAGCAGACTTGAGAACTACTATTCTTAGAAAGGTCGGTGTTCAAGGTTGGATTTCTGAGCATTTCCTTCATCCCCTGCTAAAAATAGCTTGCTGTGCCTAAACTGTGCAAAGGGGTATGGTTCATACTGGGCACCTGCTTTCCTTATGGAGTCTGGAATCTTTGAGAATTCCTGGGTACCCAGTCTCTGAGCTTTGCTGGTAGTTAACATTTCAGGTGCATTGTTACCATGTACTGCTGAGGGAATTGTGTCCTGGGTGACTCTGCTGGGAAAATTCCTAGCTAGAATCTTGGGGCCGATTCTTCTGGACTAAGTCCGAACCACAAGCTGAGCTGTGTAAGACTTCCAGTGAATCTTCCACTTAGAGGAGATCTTGAGCTAAAATTTTACATCCGAATAAGTATGTGTACTTATGCATTGCTTCTACTACTCGAGTTCATGGATTGGGTCTTCCATAGTGTCTGATCTGTTGCTAATTGCATCTAATTAAAAATAAATTTTAATCTGGGCATGGTGGCATACGCCTTGGATCCAACATTTAGGAGGCAGGTAGATTTCTGAGTTTGGAGCTAGCCTGGTCTACAGAGTGAGCTCCAGGACTGCCAGGACTACATACACAGAGAAACCCTGTCTCTAAAAACTCGAACTGAAACTAAATAAGGAAAAGGAAACAAACAAATTTTAGAAACTGTCTCCACACCATCCCATTTGGTTCTGTGTTGTTTTTTTCTCATCAATATGTCTGTGCACTCATTTGCATCCTATATTTTCAATAACTAATAACTGTATTGATGTCTCTGCTACCTCATCTAGTCCTTTCTGTGATTGTATTTTGCTGATTTTCCTCTTTATTAAGAGTCATGATTTTTTTGTTCTTGTTCGGGGAGCTTTGGCACAAGTCATATGTATTTTACCCATTGGATACTCTTGCTATATCTCTTCCAAAGCTTAGATTTTCTGGTTAGATTTTTCTGATAAGCAATTAGTTACTTCGGGGTGAACTTTCTGGTTTTGAAGCTAATCTAGGCCACACCGAAAATGCCCTTTAGAATGCTCCGCTCTCTTTTAAGTTGTGGTATTTGGGGATCTCTTTCGAATGTTCCATGTCTTCTGTGAGATCTCTACCCTGGCTAAGGGAGGGTGGGGTAGCACATTAGTTATCCCTGGATCTGTGTTAGCTGAGGGATTTATTCAATTTAGATCCCCCTGATACTTAGGCTGGGCCCAGAGGTGGCTCTTGCCTGAACTGAAGCATTTTATCCTATACACGTGCTGAGTAGCATTCACCGAAAGACTTAGAGAGTCCTGTACACACATTCCTGAAATTCTTCCCGGCTTCCTTCTCTCAGAATCTAACTGCCTCAGCCTGGAAGAACTGCAATCATTCTGTGCATCCCCGAGGACTGCTGGCCTCTGTTTGCCACATCACTATCTAGATATTCCTTCTCATCAGGAGCTTCATCTCTTTCATTCTCCATTGTTTCCTTGCCCTTCTCTGCGGATAGTGCAATATTTAAAAAATACAAAGTGGTGGGGGATGAGTATAATCAAAGTACACAGTATGAAATTCTTGAAGAAGTGATAAAAGTATTTTAAAAGAACAAAATGTAGACAACATGCTGCCTTTTTCTTAAGGAAGTGAAATGTAGCTTTCTCACTACTCATTTGAAAAAAAAAAAAAA